>VXBB01011161.1:403363-429095 GCA_013399915.1 Illadopsis cleaveri | reverse complement strand
ACGCCTCCGCCTCCCTCCCCGCCCGCTGCCGGGATGGAGCGCGCACACGCCCACCCTGGCCGCGACAGTCCCTTATCCCGGGGGTGACAAAGAGTCCGCCGGCTCCCTAAGGCCGCGCCACGATGTCGCCCCTACGCGGCGCCTCCCAAAGGCCAAAACGCCGTCCTGGCTTTAGAAGGGCACGGAGCGGTTCCCGGGGACACGGGGTCACCCGGTGACAGCAGATGATGTATCCATCCGCCGGCGCGTGACCCCGCCCCCCAGGTGGTGCCCGGGGGAAGGGCGGGGCCCGGCGCGAGCTGTCGCACCTGTGCGCGCGCTGCCCCGCCCCGCCCCGCCCGGGAGGGGATGAGGGTGCGGGCTGGCCTGGAGCCTGCACCGCTCCAGCTGGCCGTAAATACCCCAAAACACACAGCCCAGGGATCCGCCGGCGTGCGTGGGATTGGACACCCATGTCCCTGTACTTACCAACCCACCGGTGGCACATATCCCAAAACACACAGACAAGGGATCTGCCAGCACCCATGGGATTGGACACCCATGTCTTTGTATTTACCAACCCAGCAGTGGCAAATATCCCAAAACACACAGCCAAGGGATCTGCCAGTGTCCATGAGACTGGGGCTCCCTCTATCCTTAGAACAGTTGTCGCTTTCTCCAGGCCAGTGCTGGGGGAGAAAAAAAAAGCTCTTACAGCCTTTTGATTGAATAGACACTGCCATAGCTGGAACTTGCCCTCTGAACTTTCTCCAAGAGTACATGTTTCTGTCTGAAATAAAGCTTTACAGGCAGCAGAGATCTTACAATAAGGAAACTGGTGCTTTTCCACTCTTGTGTAGGTGGTGAGATGCTCTGGGGAAGTCAGAGTCGGATCCAAAATACCTGCAGAAAAGCACAGCCCAGCCTGATTTTCTGGGACCAAGACTGCACTTCTACACTTTGCCCTTCAAAATATCACGTCTCTGTTGTCCCCTTCCTCCATTTTGTATCAGGTCCCTTTGCCGCTGCTGAGTACTCTGTTACAGAGTCTGTTCACCAGTAACATCCTTTTTGTCAGATCAATTCTAGCTTGCTGCATTTTTTTGCCTCTAATCCAACCCTTCTGGAAAGAGCTGAAGCCTATATATAGCCTATAAAATGCTTATGTGAGGCAGATGGAAATTCAGGTCTTTTCCCTCTCAGCCACTAAATTACTGAATCATTCTCTGTATCTTTCTTTTTTTCAGAGACAACGGTGAATTAAATATCACCTAAGTGTGGAAGAGTTGCAACAGAAAAAAAATGAAAATACTACACATCAAGTTAATTAGTAGTTAAACTAGCACCTAACGTGGGCAAAAATGTGTTTAGATCTCCCTTAAACAGAGAGTTAAGATCTGCCTGTACACTGGGAGTCTCCTGGCCAGTGGGTTACTGGGTATGAGGTTGCAAAATAAGGATATGGTATAAATACATAATTCTAATAGAGGGATTAGCATCCTACTTGGAGCGGGCATTAAGGGTTAAAACCAGAAATGTAGAATGGCACAGCAAAGTTGAGCTCCAGCTGCCTTACAGTGCCAATATACCATGACCTGCTGCAGCAGAAGGTGTGTAACACAAATGTTACTGTATCCTGGTATTTGCCATCAGCCCTTGCCTAGAGACTCAATTGTTGAAGCACAATAGTCCTGGCTGCTTAAACATGATATTAAGCAGGACTGACTTCTAGCTGAATACTTTATCTACAAGCATATAACGGGTTTCCAGCCCAAAGTGGTTTTAATTACTGCATTTTTTTTTTTTAAGAGAAAACCAGCTTCAGCTAGAAAGGGAGCTTCTACTCCTTGCTGTCATCCCAGGACTATGCGAAACAGGATGCTTGTCAGAAAGGCAAGAGCCGTGGGTAGAGGGAGAAGAGGATATGAACTTGCTTCTCATGTGCTAGGTAAGCAGCAGCATTGCCAGTTTAGAAGAAAATAGTAGTTGCTTTTCTAGATGACAGACTTGACCTGTAATTACACATGGTCTGAAACTCTCTGCCATGTTGCCAGACGGTATCAAATAGCTTTAAGCAATTGGTTTAATGTGCATCAGTTTCCCTGATTCTAAAACAAATACAGTGATTCTTCCCATGAAAAGTGGCTATTGATCCAGTTCCTGTGCTTGAAAAAACCCACACAAATGCAGACTATCTTGTTTAGTATGTGTTTTTGCCCTTAGTGCCTTAAAATTAGATATTATATCTTGATTGATGTGGGATATCATCTAACTGTTGAGCATGAAGATGTGCTTCTTCTGTTCAGCTCTGAAAATTATCCTTCTAAGTACTTCTGCTTCTGTAATGTAGTAGAAATATGAAATCACCTGTTTCACCATGGGGTGAGATGAATAGGTTATTAATATTTTAATAGTGCTTTGAAAACAGCATGCTGTAAATACATCATTAGGTGTTTCCCTCAGAGCACAAAAGAATTGAAGGAGGACAAAAACGTACCCCTTCTGTGGCTTTGCTGCTTTTTCTAGATCCTAAAGAGTAGCAGAATATTGCAGATATGAAGTTATTGCCAAAAGCATTTTTCAGAAGGGGAGGAAAGGAAGAAAAGAGGTTTTTCAGGATATGGTGTAATTTACAGAATGAGTTCAGGTCTGCCCACACCATGCCATGACATGCAGTGCAGAGAGGCCAGAGATGTTGCTCCTTCAAAAGAAGATACACAGTTCTCAGGCTGAGCCTGTCAGCTCAGTGCCCTTTGCTTCACCTCTCATTAAGCCTGTAGTGCACAGCCTAAGCAATCCAGTTCTGGAATTGTTTGAAGTACATGCCTTGTGTTTCAAGACCTGTATCTTCACAATTGAGTGATTTTCATGAGGCTAACTGAATTTTCCCTAAAGTAACTTTAACATTGGAGTTCTGTGGTTTTCAATACAAGAGATTGTGTTGTGTTCAGTAAAAACAAAGATTTACCCAGCATGAGAAAAATCTCTCCCTAATTGTCACTACTTGTCATTCTGCAGGCTATTCCATAGTTTCTGAACTTCATAATCTGATAGCTGAAATTCACCAAATCTAGACACCTACCCTATTCAGAAATCATCCCATAAACCAGCTTTAAATAGTATTTGCTAATCAGGACAGTATTAGCATAAATTTGACTTAATGGGAAAGAATGTATCAGGTGCAAAGTTATTAACTGGATTGAAAGCAGGTGTTAAAATAGCTGTTTCTCTAATGCCTCATCTTCAAATATGAAAGTCCAGAAGTAAATGGGGTTCCAGTTAGAGTTGTTGAGTTGAGAATTTCTGATTCATAAGAAAGCTTGGTGCTTCAGATATTTTCAAGCTCTTAAGAAAAAGTTNTATATATATATATATAAATTTCCTGGGCAATGGACATTTCAGTAACGTTTCTGAAACTTGACTCTTCCAAGTTAGCTCCCCATGCTGCAGAGTCTGGGCAGCCCATGGGGTCAGATAATGTGGTCCCTGTGATCCTTGGCTGGCAGAGAATGGCAGAGAATGACCTGAGAAGTTGACCATAACCACTGTATTTCAGCAAACACTTCATATATGATTTCTATCACAAACTTAGGAAAATCTTGAGCTATGAGCCTGTCCATCCTTGATGGCCAGTGGAGAGAAAGAGAGATTGGTGGGGGTGGTGTGCCATGTTCTCAGACAGGTGTCTGACTGGGGTGAGCTGAATTGCCATCCGGAAGGGCCTGTGTTAGAAGGAGGGGAATGAGCTTCTTGATTGTTTGTGTCTCCTA
This sequence comes from Illadopsis cleaveri, assembly GCA_013399915.1. Taxonomy (NCBI): domain Eukaryota; kingdom Metazoa; phylum Chordata; class Aves; order Passeriformes; family Timaliidae; genus Illadopsis; species Illadopsis cleaveri. The sequence continues at coordinate 425,346 of VXBB01011161.1, read as the reverse complement.
ATTGAGAATAAAGAGTAGAGAGGGTGACTGTCTCCTACCTGAGTGGTAAAAGACATTTAAGAAACAAATTCTCAGCATTGTTTTTAATGAATGAGATTTTTTTAGCAATGGACTTTGTGTAGGACAATTCCTGCCCAGCTTTAGCTCTGATATTTTCAATCAGAAAAAAAAAAGGAGGAAGCCATAGTAACATCACATTACATGAAATAACATCTGTATCAGAGAGTCTGCAACTATACCAAGAGTTTTCACTTATTTTTATTCATTGTTTAAAAAGAAAAATACAGCCCTGAAAACAAATTCTATAGTGTTAAAAGACTCAGTATTTTTTTAAAGAAAAAACCCAACAAAACATAACAAACCCCAGCCTTGGAGAATCAGAAAGTTTAGTTTTCAAAGCCCAATTTTAAATCTGCATGGATAAACCTTTTTAATGTTAATATACAAACTACATGTATATTTTAACATAATACATTAATTTATGCCTTACAAAACCTAAGCTATATAGGACAGAATATATTGATGCAATAAAAAGAATCCTTATACAATGCAAAATTGTTGGGACACAACTTTCGAAACTATAGTCGAATATACTGTGTATACAGGAGTAACAAGATCATAGCTCATCATCCCCAAAATGAGTATTATGTGTTTGACAGCCTTGTAGGGTCACTGCAATGGGAACTCTGGTTGATAAACATTGTGGGCTTGCCCCAGGAGTGGCATGAATCATGTTCTTACAGTTTGAGCACTTACTGCCTGGCTGATGAACCAAACAGTGATAGTGTCACTCCTAAGATGGTTAAAAAGTATTAAAGGACCAAGATTTATAGGTGAGGCTGCATTTTCAATGAATTCTAGTTTCTGTACAGCAACTTGACTGGAGACATGAGATATTAGAGGCAGTAAATCTTTCCTGCAGTTTCTTGGTTCTTTCTATACTTCTATTCAGAGACCAAGTACCTGGTATTAGATGAACTATTGACATTATAACATCCCAGATAATGCAGTCAAATTTCTATAGCTGCTGAGCATTTGAAATACACTGAAATATGAAGATTGTGATGTGACTGCAATTTTGAAAATCGAGACAGAAATTCTGATGCTTCACCAACAGTCTTGTTTTCTTGAGAGTTATTAGTAAATCTGAATTTTAATTGTAAATACAAATTAGTGCCTGAGGGGGAAACTGCAAATTAAATATAAGGATGACTAAATACATTTCAATGACCTTTGCTGTCCATCATAATTGTGTAAGCTCAGAAAAAAAAAATACCATACTGTAGAGCTAATATGCTCTGTTATGTTTTGAACTAGTGCATGTATTAGGCCACTATATTCTCATGTGAATTATAATGTAGGATAGTGTAGGTGTAGAATATAAGGAAATGTAAGCTCCATATGGTTTCAGTGGAAGCGTGGAAGCATGGACGCGATCTTAAAAATTAAATGCTTTGCACTTTCCAAGCTCATGGTGTATTTTCAGTTAGTTAAAGCTATTTGTATGTGTCAGTCTGAGTCTTCTCATTTCAATTCATCTCATTTTAAGACTAGGTTTTCTGAACAGAGAGACTTAGATGGAACTTTGTGAGTCATGCATTCGGCTCCGTTGGGCTTTGAGGATAAGAATACCAGCCTTAGGTATCAGCAGTCATTGACATCTAGCCAAGATGAAGAACAATAATCATATGTAAAATCAGTTGCAAAAACATAAATTTGAAATATTGGGGAAAAATATGAAAAGAAAATACAAAGAGGGGGAGCTGAGCTCCTTTGTTATTACTGTTTCATGTCCTACTGTGCAAAAGATAGTCTTTGAAGCTTAAAAGTATTTTGTTGATGGGTAAATGACTAGATAGACACTAAGCTAGGACAGTTTTTGATCTTCACAAATCTTAATTTTAGCTCTTCAACAATAGGAACTCATGATTCATGTAGTCCATTTTTTCCCTCCAACGAAGTCAGGAACTTGCAAGAGTGTGTGTGTTAAGGACTGGCTGATGAATTGCAAGCTTCAGACATTTGCAGAAAAAATAGAATCAACATATACATAACATTTGAGATGGTTTTTTTACTCTATAGCATTATGCTTTTCCTTCTCTTTTCTGCAGTACTCTTTAAATACTAGTGTGAATAAATTAGTGTTTATCTTGTCAGTGCCCTTTATGATAAGGAGTAATTAATAATTGTGTGCTACATCTTGCCTATTTGGAAGTCTGCAGTGGCCCTGCCACTTCTACCTATTTTTGTCTTAGAATCATCCTCAGAAAAGTGGAAAAGTTGAGGACAAACATTTTAAATACTGTGGTTTTACTTTTTCTCCTTTGAGATAATTTCACACTGGGGGAGACTCAGGGGATAAGGTTATAACAAATCATGCTGGCTTCTGAGTGTCTCTGCAGTACAGAGATGCTGAAGGACAATCATTTCGACTTCAAAGGCTGGATATTTTTAGTGATCAGTGAGTCTTTTATCAAGAAAAGAATGTCCATAACACTCACAAGCTGAGCTTATATCTGCAGGAAAACGTTTTTCCTCAGCTACTGGATACTCAAGAAATGAGAAAAGTGATTTGCTGTACAAAAGAAAAAAAAAAGCTCTTCCTTCAGTCCCTCTGTGATCTATCACTTGAGGAGAAATATATTTGGATGTGTTCCCAGGGCAGTGGCTACATCTGGCAGATAAAAAAATCTCCTGTGTTTCTGCCTCTAGAAGCATAAAGCCTGTGATGGTTGATGTGAGGTTTTCCTTGGTTTTTGTACAAAACTTGCAGTTATACTGCACAGGAAGTGTGACATTAGGAGGATATGAGCTCTGACTCCAAGAATTTGCAGCTCTCAAAGCATTGCATGCCCTGCATAGCACGTGCAGAACAGGAAATCTCTGGACAGGCATCTGACTGGGACTCCCCCCAGCTGACTAGTTGGCTTCAACTTTTTATTTCTGGCTTTAGGCTGACTCTGGAATTCTCTCCAGATCAGATCAAGTTTTAACAGAATAGGGAATATTTAGTGGAAAGTCCCTCATAACTGCATTGCTTTTCAGGAGCAGTTTTTCTCTGTATAGAAAATCTATGCTGGTCCTTTGCCCCTGAGCAATCCTTTCCTTTCCTTTCCTTTCCTTTCCTTTCCTTTCCTTTCCTTTCCTTTCCTTTCCATTCCTTTCCTTTCCTTTCCTTTCCTTTCCTTTCCTTTCCTTTCCTTTCCTTTCCTTTCCTTTCCTTTCCTTTCCTTTCTTTTCTTTTCCTTTCCTTTCCTTTCCCATATACACATCATGTAAAAAAGAAAAATTACCATTGCAATGTCTGTGCTTTTATTACTACAGCATCTTTGATATCGAAGTGCTGCTCAAAATACTTGTACAGAAAAGCAACAGGGATTTTCTAAATGCAGTACTATTTTGATAGTTTAAAAATAGGCTTCTATGTTTAGAAAGAATATTGAATTTTTGTCTTTTATAGCTTCGTGATTCGTTGTTATGACAGACTTAATCAATCTGATGAGTCCATGTTCAGTGTTCTGGCAAATATAATCAGCCCTGGAGTGTTTTCTTACTCCCCAAAGGCACATTGTTTCTGTGTTTATTTCATTCTGATGTTTCATCTGGAAAACATACTTCTTTTCCTTGAAGTGTACTGTTCTGAGGCATACTCTGAAAGCCATATGTTTAATTTATTGAATATGAAATTGTATTTTTATTTAGGAACTCAAAGGAGAAGGTGAACAAAAAGTCGAGTAAGGTAATGGGTGGGGAAGTCACAGAGAGAAACGGGAAAAGATGGATCTTGTAAGAATCACAGGGAAGATTTAAAGACAGTTTGTAGTAATAAAAAAAAAGACAGAGACTCCAAGATAAGTTTGATGCCTCATTTCTAAAAATTATCTACAAAATGTATATTTGTACAAAAGCAAGATCAAGATCTCCTTTCCACAACTCATTTGTTGCTTCTGAATCTTCATTTTGTGTTCTTTAATATCACTTGTCTGCTAGATTATTCTATGGCCTTTGAAGTGCAGAAAGATGGTCTATTTTCAGGCTTTACTCCCATGCATAGTTCCAGCATGCACTGAAAGTCTTTAGGGGTGGGATTCGTCTCCTAAAAATATGGAGCTTGTAACAGAGTACTATAAAATGATGAATAAAATAGACAGCAGAGATATTCAAGACTAAAAAAAAACCCCCAATGTATCTTATATGTGATGCTGAGACTACTAAAGAGGAACATTTAACAAGCAAGCACTGCTATTTTTTTTTAAATTTAAATTTCAGTACCTGCCTCTGTGAAGACAGATGAATGTGCACAGAGCAGCAGAGCTGACTGTTTCTTTTCCCCAGCAAGTGCAGAACAGAGCCTGTGGTACAGAGTGGGCTGTACCTTTCCTGTTGCAGTAAAGGCCAGAAAAAGCTGTGCTATGTGCTAGCAACTGCTGCTTCATACCAATAGCTTTAGTACATTGCTACACCCTGCTTGTTTCTTGGATGTTATGCACAAGGGGTCTTTCTTAATCAGATCAGTTGCAGGAGTCACCTGGAACATGCAGAGTATAGAAATAAGGTGTTCTACATAACACATAAGTACTTTGTGTGTCAGGGTAATTTAGACTCAGAGCTCTGTTTAAATGTTGTAACACTGCACACTCAATAACAGCCCAGTGCTAGGCAGAACATAATTACTTGCTCTCTAAAGCACAAGTGGTAATAAGCAATGTTGTCCTTACAACCCTGATGACTGAGATCATCTATGAATCTTCAGTTGAAATGACACACCCAAGGTCAGCCATTATCTCTATGTATTCTTACTATCATAGTCTGATAGGAATTGTCTTTAATATCCATGTACAGATTATTCATGTCCATGATGGCTCTTTAATGCCAGATAAGACTTTTGGTATTTTCTTTACTAGGCAGTAAAAGTGGTTAGCCTTAGTAGGAGGCTCTTTATAAGTGAACTAACCACAGTTAAGGTTAAAATAAAATGGTAGCATATTCTAAGTAATGTCAATTAATTTAAATTTATAGTTCTAACAAACCTTAGATCTTTCCAAAGTACAAAAGTTCTTAAATTCTGGTAATCATGCAGCTATGTAAAATGTCATCCTTTTGACATACTACTCCATAGAAATCCTAACCAGAATGCTGAAATAGACAGCTGAACCCTTTCAACTCGCTCAGGGGAGACTATGATGATAGTATGATTTTTAACCAATGGAAAAATGCAAACCAAATATTTGTTTCAATTGCATCTGAAAGAAAGGTATTGTTGGACAGGAGTCTTCCTATTTCCATGGGAAGTGGTTTTTAGTTTGATTACACTTGGATGTTAATAAACATTTAATTTCATTTCTAGTTTGGGGCTGTTTTCCATGAAATCTCTCAAGATCAGCAGTAAGTATGGTTTTTCTGTGTCCCTGATGATTCTGAAGCCCTGACAGTCAAAACACTGCAAGCAATTCACAGCTTCCTCTGGTTTCAACTGAATTTCACTACCTGAGCAGCAGCAAACTTTCCAGGGTGTCACTGCAGTACTGAAATTTATCCACGTCAGTATCATACAAGTTCCTTATATTCTTAGTGAGTTTCTCACTTTGCATTTCAATACTTGAAGACAAGATTTCTTGTCCTTTGAGTTGCAGCCTTCAGAGACATGACAGATTAACTAAGCTCTTTAGGTGGCTCTCTAATTTCAGGGTGAGTTGCATGACATTGACAATGTGAATTAAAACTACAGTTCTGAGCTTTTTCTAATTTTTTTTCTAGCACATATTTCCATAAGCTACTTGTATCATATGAAAGGAAAGAATAATAATTTCCTGTCGTCCCCCCGGCTTTTTTTTTAACGGAAGATTTAACTCACCAATTTCATCTGCCTCCCTTCTGCACCTCACAATAATGTAACCAGGTAGGTTTGTCAACACATGTAATGGCTTTTCTTATACTTTGCTGTGATATGCCTGGTGGCAGTAGCCAGAGACAGCATATTTTCTGGATAAAATTGGTCTAATCCAATACAGGTAGACCCAGACCTGGCTTTGACCTTCCACCTACAATAGCTTAGTTTCTCCATGAATACAATGAACCTAATGTACTGGTCTCCTTTTAATGTGATACCAGATTTATAGAGGTGAAGTGCTGCTAAATAACATTTTATCATCCAGTCCTGCATCCCTGGAGCTTAAAGTGAAGATGTTTGCTTGGTGTTCATTTGTTTTTCCTGAAATATCTATCTGCTTTGCATTTATTTTCAGAAAATGGCATGGATTTTGAGGTTCAAGGAAACTCTTCCTGCCCTTGAGAGCAGCTGCCTCACTTTGTTGACCCTTTACAGCCTCAAGACGTCTTAGCTACAGGAGAGTTTCTGGCATGACTCATCCTGGAATTGAAGCTCCCAAGAATATACAGGGATAATCAGGGGAGATACAGAATAATCAGGGAAGCAGAAATGGAAAGTAAGCAGGTTTTCCCATTTCTGACTCTATTCCTGGCTGAGGTTGAATACCCCATGTGTCTTAGATTCCATATCTCTTAAGCTGAAGACTCTTCTTAGAAGTTCTTGCACCTGAGAAAACCAGGGTGAAGACTGAAGAGCCTGCAGAGCTGGTCTCCAGCTGAGAGGTGCCCAGTGGGCACTGCGTGCTCTATGTGTCTTGCTTTAACTGTTGGGCTTCTACAGGTGGAGGTACAGCCTTCTGTTTTAGTTCTAAAGCTGCCATTTTTTATCTGTGGTCAAAACAAAAGAGTGATATTTTCTGCTATGGGAAAGCTCCTTTCTAGTAAACTAAAAATGGAGCGTAAATATTTTTAAAGTATTTTGTTAATACAGATGTGGGTGAAGGAAAACATTTAAAAATATATCAGATTAAATCTACGTGATTGGCAAAATCTGAAGCTTTGCTGTTATTGAATGATTGCTGTGAGGAGTTCTACTGTTTTCCATTAAATTTTCAAAGATAAATAACATCCACAGATGAAATTTGTTAAAATTGTAGCATAGACACTATGAAAAAAATACCGTTATTACAAAAGCAAATAATTTGATAGTAAATTTAAATGAAGAAGAAATGGGATTTGTCCTCCTTCAAATAACCTGATTTTAATGGTAATGAAACCTTCACAAAAAATCTCATGGAAGGGTAAAAACTGAGAAAAACTATTGAGTATTACAGAAAAGAACCACTTTAATGTGGCCAAAAGAGCCTAAGGTGATGGCACTGACAACATTGCTCCTTCTGAGTTTTATTCTGGTCACACAGAGATGTATATTTGCTCTGGGCAAGGCATGTAAGAACTGACAAAGTGTGCACATGCTGCAGGCAGTCCAAATCTGACACACATGGTTTAATGTGTTAAAATCTGGGGGTTAGCTGATTTTTTCAAGAGGTCACTTGCCCAAGGACAGCGCGTGTTTGTGTTCATCTCAGTCTAACCAAGAGATGTGGCTTCTTGGTCTCCTCCCATGTTTCTCTCATCCTTTGTGGCCTTTATTGGAGCCCAGTTAAGTACCTTTTCCTGACATAAGCCCCTATGCTGTAAGAAATCACCTGCAGATGTTGACTGGCAGGGAGTCTGAGAAACAGACTCCTCTCACAAACAGACTGACTTTTACCTGGCTGAAGAGTGTTATCTCAAATTTTGTTTAGATGTGTCTAGTTAGAGCAAATTGTTGTTGATGTTAGGTGTGTCAGGCATGTGTTCATCACTGATTCTCTTCAGGTATTTCACCTTGCATTGTCTTCTATGTGCAATGAAAATAACCCTTTCTTCTTACTCTTAGGGTTTAGTTGAATAATTTCTCCAAAATTCTCCTGATACCTATTTCATCTTTGAGGGACATGCTGATGTTACAAAGAATACATACAAAGAATGTCAGCAGCCTGGAGAGCAAAATGAGACTTCAGCTCTTTGTCTTTGCTGTGGTGCCTTCTCAGGCTACATACAGTGTTCACAGTTCTCTGCCTTTAAAAATACCTCGGATTAGCATCCAAGAGTATTAATACCTATACATTTTGGTGAGGTAACATATACAAATAATCATATTTGAGTTGATTCTTACTCAAGAAGTAAGGAGTATGTGCACAAGAATATTTCCAAAGAATTTTTAAATTACTATTGTCCTCTGCAGACCCTAATTCCTTACTCCATGCAGTAGCTGGCATTCCCCACCATCAGCCAGCTATACTAACTTCATTCACATACACAAAGTTCATTGAAGTCTTGTTTCTCTAGTTCCTAAAGACACGTCAGCCATGACTGATGTGGTTTAGTTCATATGACACAGCCTCTCAGCACTGCTGACCACAAACTGGGAGAACGCTGATTACCAAGTATTAGGCTCCATGTATTTTCCAAATTCTTCCCATTGTTTACTGATGATGCAAAGGAAGCATTCTGTGCCAGTTCTGTGACCATTGCAGAACAGCACAGTAGAAGAGCAAACACCGTGAAGTACAGAAGCTGCATAAGCTTCAACTGGATAATAACAGTAAGAAATATGTGCTATAGTTGGCCAGAAATCTTTTTTTAATGCCAGGGATACAGCAAATTGTGCATACCTGGGCAGAAACCAAGAATGACGCAGTCCTCCGTTCACTTGTTTGGCACATGCAATTAGAAGGCAGGATACAGATCCCAGAAATTAGATACTGATCATATCAGAATTTCTGGTGAAAATAAGTCATAAAATTGAACAGGCAAAGGCAAGGATTCACTTCTGAGTGTAAATTCTGAAAACAGAACTAAGCAAAAGACTGATATGCTCAGAGAGATCTCTCCACTGAAGAAATATAACTGCATCTGGCAGCATTTGAATTTTTCTTCTCACATTACTCTAACAGCATAATGATGTTGTTATTACAAATGAGAAATATCCAACATGCCTTCTTGTGGCTTCAACTGAATACTTGCAATGAGGAAAAAATATATCTTTATTCATACTGGATTCAGTCTCACATACATTAAAATCACTAGAAATGTACAGCTATTCAGGTAATTTATGCTCTAAATTACTTTCTTTAATTATTTTTATCTTTTTATTGACTCTCCCCACTTAGGAAACACTACAGTTCCCCTTGACTAATTACAGTATTAAAACAATCATTAGAAAGAGTTTCAAAGAAGCAGCTGATCAAATGGTCCTTAAATGATTTCCAAAGTTAATTTATACTTATTGTCTAGTCTTGTCTCTAGACAATTTATTTTGTGTACAAGACGTAGAACTGCTTGAGAACACAGGGTCTGAAAGAGAATGGCATTGAAAAACCACATAGACTTAAAAGCTAAACTGTCAGACCATGGTAAGAGATAACAGAAGATTGAAACAAAAAAGTTGTCCCCATAATGTTCCACAATGTCTTTTACGAGAGGACTTCTAGCAAAGCACTTGGTGATACCTTTGTCAGATGAAGGATGCTGGCCTAGCTAGATTTTGGCCACAGTTCTAGCAGACACAATCAGTTCTTTTACAGTTTGGTGTATTCCTCTTTATTAGCCACAAAAATAAGCATTTGCTAAACAACTTTTCAGAAGTGGAGAAGAGACATGAGTATTTGCCTTTTGAACCAGTCTTGATCTGCCTATAACTTTTTCAGTTTTTAAAATTCTATGGAATATTTATAAACTCCAGAAGAAACACTATTAGCTCTACTTTTACTACATAAAACACTTTCTTGTAATTGTTATCTATGAAGTTTTGATGTATTGTGAAATGGTTTCCTAAAGTGCCAACCTCCCACACAGGGATGAAATTGGCAAATGATTCTATATTAGGGGTGTGTGTGTACATATATATATGTGTGAATAAGGATATGCAAATGTATGTAGATATTCATGTTCTAGAAACAGAAAATTTTCATTTTCAGCTCTTTGTGGGAGGCAGTTTCCTTCCACAGAGAGGAGCAACACACATCCATTGACCAGAGAGGAGAACCCCATGACTAGTAACTCAGCAGGAAATGCTATGCTGAGAGTCCAGACTGCTGCCTGCACGGTGTCTGACAAGACAATGGGGGCTTAGCAGCCTGCAGAGCCCGTCTGCCCTGCGAGGACAAAGCTGGGATGCTGTTAAGCCAGCCTGTGGGTTATCATGCATCCACATGGGGCAGCAGGAAAGCAGAGTCACCTACATACTCTGCAGCTGCTTTGGTTTCCTGCAGCCAAGGAAATTAGGGAAAAGAGCTGAAAGTACTGGGAGTGAGATGATGGGAAAGGATGAATTTGTGATTGGATGCAGCATAGAGGGTGTGTGAGAGGGGTCTGTGACAGCTACACGCTGGGTCACACTGTCCATGCCTTACTCTCCACAGGAAACTCTGCTGGCTGCCTTCCCACAGAACTTGCTCTTCCTGTGTGCCACCAGGAAAGCACTGCAGTGTGTTCTACTGCTCATGGACTAAGGAAAAAGCCCTGCATGCCAATCAGTGTCAACAAATTACCAAGGCATCAGTAGTCAGTCTCCAGCATGCTGAACCCTTTGCAGAATCTACAGTAAATCCAGGTGTCTTGTCCTTGAGTTTAGAAAAGCACCATATTCATGCTAAAACTGCTTCTGATGAGGCAACTTCTTTGCAGACAGCCTAACTTCTAAAAAACCAAACTAAAAATGAACAAGACAGAAGAAATGTTTGTTGCGAGTCCAGAACAGTATGACATCCAGACCACTCATGAAGTTTTATAAATATGTGTCTAGCTGTTGAAGTACTGCAGATAGAAAGGGTTCTGTGGACCACAAAGTGAAATCTGGGCTGCTTTTCCCAAATTAGGCTGGATGAGAATTTCCTACAGATGAGGCAGCTCAAAATGTTAGAGGGATTTCTTGCCAAATTTCTGATTCCCACCTTACAACTTCTCTTCCAGCGACCACAAGATGATGAAGCAAGCTCCATAATACATCAGTTTTCTCCTAAAGGCCAGAAGGAATTGTTCTTTCCTTTGCTCAGAGATTACAAACGAACACCATGTTTCTCAGTGCCACTATGGTCTAAACTAATGCCAGCACCATCATAAATCCTGCCCTGCCATCAGTCCCATTTCAGCACAATCTGAAAGGACGTAACCATTTTTTTGTTACCGTAAACTGAAAGAAAAAACACACTCACTTCTGTGACAGAAAAAAAATCTTGGAATCATGTCAAAGCAGAGATGGAAGTACACAAAAAAGAGGTAAGAACTGAAACTTCTATTATGGTATGAAATAAATGAGTAAGTTTTCCATTTTCTGCTGATGATCAGACATGAAAGGTATGCAGCAGCACTGCAGGTCAGGAATATTCTTCTTGGCAAAGGACAAATATTTGTCTGCCTCCACAAGGTGCCAATTCAAGGGTTCAACACATTTTGGGCTAAAGGAGGTACATGAGGAGGGACCTGCTGATGAACATGCTGAGGGTTTTCTGAAATGCAGGAATCTCAGCCAGACCAGCACTGCAGGACTTGCTGCAACAAGGAAAAGGCTATAATAAAAGATCAGTTAGATGTTACAGTGACCTTGACATACAAGAATGGAAGGAAAGACTCCAGAAACAGAGACCAGGGTCCAGGTTAAGTCCAGGCCTGGTGGCAGTTCACGTGCAGAAGCTTACTACGCCTCTCCTCCCTTCCAAAACGCAGGACACTACTGGTCACCTCATTCTCCAGCCACCCTTATTTCAATAATATGGCAAAATGAAAGTACTGACTCTTTCCTTGCATACCTGTGCTGTTCTGCTTTCTGGTTTCCTTCAAAGCACCACAGTGGCTGCACAAATCCTGCACTGAGCATTCTGTTTTTTCCCCCCCCACAGGTTTGTGGAGCCCAGCAGCCTCTGTGATACATTGAGTATAATCCACAGTTCTTTACAAACAGTTTTATAGGAAGGCCCATCTGGTGGTCAGCTGCCCAAATGCACATTTGCTGCCTCCTGCAGCTGCAGCTGTTCAGTGTCGTTCAGCCTCTCCCTGACACCTTTTTGAGACTTCTGTTCTTAAGGAGGAATAAATCCCAGTTTATCTTCAAAATGGAGATGACAATAGGACCAGAAAGTAACCACATGGCTCTCTGAGCCCTTTTAGTCAAATCTCTCTGCCATTTCAGAGATGATTTTGATGCCTGCAGTCATTCACAGGTAAGCCTACAATGTACCTATCAGTCAGATGTGTACTACTTTAGCATGGTATTTCTCTGTGCAAACTAAGACTAGAAACCATAAAAGCTTGTTTTGGGACTGTCCTGACATACCAGAATGTCCTGACTGGACAGACTGGACCGCAGCCATGTGCTCTGAAAAAAGCTAAATAATGTAACCTGACAGTTAAGTGACCTTCACCAAGGAGACCTTGAAAGGAGTTTGACTTTCTGTTTAAAACTTTCAGGGAGACTGATGCTACCTCTTAGAGGCATCTCTTTCTCCCTCTTTGCATCTTTGACTTCCCACAAAAGCTAGATTTTGACAGAATAATGAATTTAAAGTTGATTAAATGCAACTGGGAAGTTCCAGTTATCTTTCTTGACTGTAGATAAGATCTTTACATACAAAAATCCCCCATATTATCAAAAGATTTCCTTCAAAGAAAGGAAGCAGAAGGAGAAACACCTCTGATTTGTGATTAATGTTATGATGTGCCCTGTTACTACTACCGAGAAACTAAGGGTACAACTGTTGTCTTCAGTTTTTTAGTTCATGAATGTTTGGACATTGCAGTCCTGTTTTCTCATGCAGCTCAACATAAACAATGTATATTTTTTGAAATGTTTTTCATATTTGTCCTCTGAGAGGAGAATTGATTGATGGTGATATTCACCATCCAGGTTGAAGAGGTGGTGACCTAAAGGACCAATCTCTTGCCTTTGTACAAACTGTATATAAGATGGAGTCGGATGAAGAAGAATAGAGAATACAGAAGAAGACAGAATAAAGTATCATTAGCTTTCCCTTCATATGCTGCTGCCTGCCTCGTTCCTTCTGCGGGTCCGATCCTCCTACATACAACCTATCAAAAAAACACCTCAAGGATGGTAAAAAGTAAAAGTGAAATTAAATAATATGCAATTTAATAATAAGAGAGCTGTAGCTGTCATTATCAGGCTGAAAAAAAAGCAGGGAGAATGAAACAATATGCCTGCCAGACCAAACAGCTACTGCAGTCCTGTCACCTGGGAAAAAATCTGTCTGAAGATCACACATACATACTACAGAACTTATAAGTGAAAGCCCAGGGGTAAAATGTAAACTAAAAGCAGGATATTCCCTGAGCTAAGCAACACTTGCTTGTCTTTTAAGACATGGTGAAATCTTCCCCAGCTTTCAAATGCTAGCTGGAAACACACCATCCTTTGTTCTTTAGTCTCTCACAAGGAAGTCACACATACTAAAGGTTTGCTCAGCAAATATGTGACTTTTTCCTAGTCTGCCAGTTTTATTTTGATGTTAACTCCTTCTCAGCAGCAGGTCACATAAGACTGCTTAGTTGTTAGGTTGATGCACTTCACCTTTATTAGGGAAAAAAACCCATCTAATTTGTAGGTTTGAGATACTTGTTGTCACCTGAGTATAGGTTTATTCAGCGTTACCCTCCTGGCTGTATCATGCTGTAGGCATTTGCTTGGGAGGTGGATAGGCAGAAGGAATTTGAAGAACTAGCTTCAGCCTTTTTCTGCTCATTTTAAGACAACGTAACTCCCTTTTACAAGGTGTCCAAGAGCTGGCCCCAGACATCCCCTTCCCTCCCACCAGTGTTTGGGAAGGGTGCAGGCAGCAAAAGCACTGCAGGTCCTGTTGCCTTACTGCAGCCTTCCCTCTCTGAGAAAATGAGTAGTTCACACTCACGTTCAGGGACACCCTGGCTTCCCTTGTCACCACCACGGTGTTGACACCTAATGCATCTCGCTTAGGACAGCTGTTTAGGCAGCCTTTCAAGTCAGTGGGGAGGATGCCCTTAAAACACCCCCATTGATCATCTGTAATGACAAACTCTACCCAGACTGAGACAAGACTACCTTTTAGAGGCATCTCCCTGCACTACAGCTAGGAGGGAAGCACAGATGGCTACATAAATCCCTGAAGTTTAAAACAATCACTTAGGAGAGTGTAAGTTATTGTTCAATATCTAGCTTCTAGAACTAACCTGACCACCACTGCATAGCTCACCTGACTTTTGTCAGGGGCTAACATTTGAGAATTACAGCTGTGTGTTTGATAGGCCATGTATATCAGCTTTAATATAAATTCATGTATTAAGTACGGACCTTAAAGGGCTTCTTTGAGCACTCTCACCTTAAAAATGGCAACATTAAAATATGTGATTTTTTTTACAGGCACAAGTCTGCAGCTGACTGGGAGATTTAATGCCTGAAGAATGCATGTCAAAGACTTTCCTGCTGTAAGCTTGAATTGGTACTTCTGATGTTATTTGAGGGGAAAAAAAAATCCATTCGCACAGCAAAAAAAATGCAGAGAGATGCTGAATATTTCTGAAGAAAATAGATATGGTCAAAGTCATTCAGCAGCTTGGTTTCCTAAGGATGGGAGGCCAGTATCTGCACTGCCCCTGTGTTGCGACGCGGACAGATGGTAAAATGCCACAACCTTCCTGAAGGGTCTCCAAGAGGAGGGCGCTCCACCAGGCATGCCGCAAACACCACACTCACACACAGCAGTTGGCTATCTATGCAATGGAGGCAGGAAAGGTCTTTGCGTGGATATCCAGCAGTAGTTTATTTCACCTACTCACTGAAGGGCTCCCGGGACAGACAGATACGAGCAGAAGGTCCAGGCTTATATATGGGTATGAGGGGGCGGAGCCAACAGTAACAGCCAATCAACAGAAGGGGCAGGCAGGAGAGTAGTTACAGAGACCAACAGGGAGACAACTAGGGTAGACAAACAGGGGTACAAACCAATGAGGGCACAGGAGACAGTGAAGCTGTTAGAAACTGACCACATATGGTAAACTGGGGGTATAATGGCCAACGGGGGGTGTGGCACTGGGGTTGATTGACAGCATCTCAGTTATGGGGTCCATAGGAGAGGTTAGGGTCTAGGGGACATTCTTCCAAGGCATAGCCCCAGGAAGTCCCCTAGCAGGCCCATAGGCCTCCACACCCCCGCACTTCAAAAGTCAGTAACTCCAACCTATTCTGCAAAGGTGTCAAGGAGAGACATTAAGAGAATTAAGCTCTTGAAAGCTCTGTGGAAATCAGTGGTTGAGAAAGAGGTCCAAATAATTCCTCTGAGGGGGAAAAGATGGGCAGAAGGATGCCCTGTCTCTGGCCTAGTGGAGATAATGTCAATCAACACAGGAACATGGAGAAAGATGCTCGATCTGCATCCGGGTTTAAGACATTCATAGGAAACAGGACTTCATTAGTTCCGCCCCTCAGAGCACTCGTTTTAAATAGAGCTCTTTTCTCAGGATTTGCCATTTTGTAACTAAGATTCAATTTCTACTGGGACACTCTTTTTGCAACAACAGTGTTTTACAAGATTACACATGACTACCCCTAAACAAGTAGCAGTTTTGGAGCTGGAAGAGGGAGCACAGCTATACCCACATTAGAATGTACCCTGCACATCTCAGCTGGTCTGATATGAAACACTAACCACCAGCTAAGCAAAGGCATTTTATATTGCATTTCACAAAAGCAAGAAAGTGACCACAAATGTGCATGGTTATGAACTCCATCAGCATATGGAAACACATTTCAAACCATCTCCTTATGCTCTGATACACTTGATACTATGTATGGACTCATGAACAATTACAAAAACCACAGAACTACCAAAACTACTTCTCTTATAAATGAACACAGCTTTCCTTCTTTTCCTGACATTTCAGAACAAGATGGTGTGGTGCTTTTTCAATAAGAATACCAAAATAAGGGTCATAAAAAGGCATTTAATTTATTTGTCACTACAGACCACTGAAAAAGTAGTAAAGAATTATAACAACATTCTTTGGTGCTTTACAAACATATGCTACCATCACAGGTAATTTTACTGCGATTCTATTATGTATCCTGTGTTCCAACTTAATAAAATCAACACTGAAATACATACTTTCCAAACAAGGACTATCTAGCAAATATTTTCTTTCTGTAAATTGAAACTTCATGTGTTTTGAAATAATTATGGTGCAATTCCTTCACACAATAAAGGCTCCATAATTTCAATAACGTACTAAATGCAACTATGCCAAGTAGCAGAAACAAGTTTAAAAGAGAAAACCTACTGCAGAAACACAACATACAGATTTTTAGTAAAGAAAATGAAAGAGCAGCAAGCATCTTGCAGTACTGCAAGAATTTGCTTACACACACAGAACAATTTTCCTTTGTCTCCCAGAAAGTTAATAGAAAAAGTTAGGATACAACCCCTGCTGCTCTTCACTGTTTATACTAAGAAAAAAGAGCTACAAAAAATATTCAATCAGTATTTATGATAAAACCATATCTACGGTTGATCTAATAGTTAATGCCTCAAGCTATTTTCTTACCCTAATGCTAAATTCCAGTGAATTGCTAATAGCAATTATCTGGGAAGAGCAGGAAGACAGCTCCAAAAAAGTGCTGAAGTGCTGCTTTCCTAACTGCAGGCTCTGCAAGAAAACAAAGAGAAATGATTGTTTATACCCTACAATATCATTGTATCATTTGTTACATTCAGTCTCTGATCACTTTTGACAGGTACTTCAAGAGATTTTGCAGCACCATAGAATTTCATGCTTAACTGTTACTGGAGCTTAGGGCTCCTCTTTTTGGTAAATGCCAGATTGCCAGATAATGTAAGAGGGCCCCCTGGCATTCATTCTTTGGCTCTTACACATTATTTTGCTTATATGTTCTGTTTCCTATGTTTTACTGAAACATTCCATAAACAAGTTAAGCAAACACTTGGTTACTGGCACCAACCTGGGAAGTGGTAAAAAAGGCTTGAAGTTGCTCAAGACTGAACTGGTATCCTCTATTTCCCATGCACCAATTCCTTTTCAGCTATTTAAAACACAGGTTAACAACAGCCTTTTTATTTTAGGAAAAATTTTCTTCAACCAAAGGGCTGTCAAGCTTAAAACAGACTGCTCAGGGAAGTGGTTGAGCCACCATCCCTGGAGGAACTTAAAATATGTGTAGATGTGGCACTCAGGAACATGATTTAGTGGCAGACTTGGCAGTGCTAGGTTAATGGTTGGACCTGATGATGTTAGAGGTCTATTTCAACCTAAATTATTCTGTGATTCTGTTTTTTGAAGGAAAGCAAAATCCCTGCCTTTATGAGATACTCTGTCTTACTGGTACAGATGCTAGTGCTGTCAGAATTATCATCCAAATCCAGGTACTTCATGGATACTGGCATTGAGTGTCTAGGACCTGCCTGAGCTCTGACAGGAAGGACTGCCTGCCTGTGGCCCTGACAACAACAGTCATCACCTGAAAGAAGACAAACAGGGGCCTGGACAGTACTTGGGTCAGCCCTCAGTCACAAAGCTGAGGGAGACCGAAGACAGGCAACTGAAATGTAAGAAAAATTCTGGAAAAGTGAGACCAGTTCCTCATATGCTAAATCAAAACAGCGTAATTCTGCATCCAGGGAGAAATGCACCTGCAGTCAACAATGAGGAAAGCTATTAGATTCAAAAATCAGGAATGCCAAGAAGTGCAACTAGGTAAACATGCATGGAATGTGTGCTGGGATGGGTAAAACCTGGTATGAGAAGATAATGAAGTAATGCAACAATCCATGGAGAAGATTTAGAATTAAAAAAGAAAATAACTGCAGTATTTTACTGCCTCTTTGTGAATTAAGATGTTAAGCCTATTAATAATGATGCAGAAAAGGCAGAAGCTTCCAATTAAAATTTCCATTTCCTATTTGAAAAGGAAGTGTACTATGTGAGAAAGTATTTTCCAACACACCAGCAACTGAAACAGTAAAGCATTACTAGGAAATAATTAACAAACAGCATATATTAAAGACAGCTGACCCAGCCTATCTTTAGGTAACTGAAATGTTAATAGACTTTGGAAAGATCTGTCACTCTACAGAAGGGAAACTAGACTGAATTAGATATAAATACAAACCAATTTTCCAATATCCAAGCTATGCTGCAGAATTTAAAGGTTCAAAATGTAATTATCACTAATTAACACCTTTTATGAGGCTCTCGTTAATCTCATTTTTCTTGTCAGTGAGGTACTTGGTTGATTAACCTATAACTGAACAGGTTCAGTATTTTTGTGGGGAATCATCACAGTGAGACAAACATCCAAACTCACAACTAGAGCAAGACTATGTCTCTAACATACACACTGGATACACAAACTG
Source organism: Illadopsis cleaveri (assembly GCA_013399915.1). Lineage (NCBI taxonomy): Eukaryota > Metazoa > Chordata > Aves > Passeriformes > Timaliidae > Illadopsis > Illadopsis cleaveri. The sequence continues at coordinate 407,059 of VXBB01011161.1, read as the reverse complement.
TCAGATTTCAACAAGGAGCTCCCCCACTGGCTGCCAGTCAAGTGAGTTTTAGGGGAGGCTGCTCAGATTTGTGACAAGACCAACACACTTTAATGCTCTAGTTAAATCCTGCAAAGGCAAAACTAGGCAAAACCCACACAGAGTCAGAGTATTGCAAACCCCACACCTTTCTCTGATTCTGTGACTAGAAAAGATCCATTTGTTCAGGCTATCAAAAAGAACTTGCACAAAATTGAGCATATGTTCACACATTTCAATAATGACAACTTACTCTCATTAGTAAGTACTCACACAAGTGGTAGATTGGCACTCTACAACTACTCTACTACAGTAAACTAGACAAATTCTTGAATGAAGAACTGAACTCAGTCTGACTGAAAGATATTTAGTTTGATGCCAGATAACTTAGTATCTAAAATATCAGATATTTTTATTTAAGTAGCTATATAATATTTAAGTATCTAAAATATTAGATCACCTACTGGAATTTGTCCCCTTTGACCATAAGGTTTCAGAAGTAATGCTGTGTTTTTCCCAAGCAGTATTTAGCCCATGTGCAGAAGGGCACCTCCACTTAGAAAAGCAAAGATAATGCAAGTAGCATGAAGAAGACAGGTGATAAAGAACAGTGTTCTAGAATTACAAATAGAGCACCTCTACACTACTTGCAATCAAGAGCTGACCCTCTCCAAAATTAAGTCTCCATTTCCACTGTGCTACTTACAGTCCTCAATCAGAGACAAGACTGTCCTTTCCCTACAAACAGGAAAAAAACACCAGCCCACTGCAATGGGGACAGAGGGAAGGTTCTTAAGTAAAGGGGCGTTTACCACGGAACCACTGTGTGAAATCAGTGACCTACTGATCTCCTCAGAGTTGGTTCTACTTTTGATGGTTCATGAAATGCAAAGTTCTTTCAACACTTCTACAACACCACATAAATCTTTACATTCATGAAGAAATACAAGCTCTTCTACATCTCCATAAGCTCCTGACTACCAGTTTCATACCACTATACTTGCCTTTATACTTGCACAGTGTAAATAGTATTAAAGATCAGGCAGACATTGAGCCACTAACAGCTCCATAATCTGAGCTGCAGCATTGCGTTAATTACATTGCATTATTCAGAAAATTCATCACATGACAGAATGTGGTGGCACATCAGAAACAATAAGCTTCACAACAAATCCAGGTGAGATTTTTTTCTGTACATTATATTTTTCAGCAACTAGAAATACTTTATTAGCAATACAGACATTGAAATATTAGAAATCTATACAACGTCCTTTTCTCTCCCAGTCTCCAAAACGTGTAGGTTCAGGGCCTCTAGGTCCACCCCTCTCTTTTGTAGTAGGATTGATTCCATCAGGGAATTCTAAAATAACAGGGAAAATTCATTAAAATTTCTATAATGTTGACAAATACGAAGATGCTATCATTTATGATGTTCTCCTTTTACTTTCATTTGCAAAGACAAAATCAATTATTTTTGTTTTGAAAGGCAACCTTGAGTTAAACATTTCCCAGAGTCCTACCAAATAAATATCATTTTTTTGACTACAGTTTGTATCCAGTCATCTGGACATTTATAGTAATCTACTGATACACTAAAAAGCTTGTCCTCAAGACCTCAAAATAGACAAACATGGGTTATTGCTACTGATGAACTGATGCAGAACATCCCACTATGGTGAGTTATACAAAGCATGACTATGGCTTTTAGTTAAGTAAAGATGGCTAATTAAAAAGATTCTGTCTTTCTCCTATGTGACAAAAAACTCATGTTCCTCTTTAGTTCAGCAGTGATGTACCTGTGCCTCAATCTCGTCATGCAGCCCCACTGAGGTCACCAGAACACAACGACGATACCAGGTCTGCCCAGGCCTCACCGAGCTGCTCAGTAAACTTAGGATCATTTGCTCCTTTTCAAAACACTGCCTGCAAGACTAAGAAATGTTGGCCACAAAGTGCAGCATGAATCAGAAATATTTTGTGGACTAAGAAATAAAACAGGCCTTTTGAATAATACAAAGTAGCTGGTAGTACTCACCAGCTGGTGTCCTGGTGAGTTTACTGGCACCATTTACAGCTGTACTGATACAGACCAGTACCAGCTATGTTTCTCTGAATCACGCAATGCTTTGTGGTAGTGGAAGGCACCTTTAGCAAGTGCTTGGCTCAAGCCCTGCTAAAGGCAGGGCTGGTACTGTCAGGACACCCAGGCAAACTCACTTATCTTCAAGAGCAGAGGAAGCCCAGGTTCTCTGTGTGATCTGCTACAATGTTTGACTATGGTTGTTCTGAAGATTCTTCCCCCATGATGCACCATTTACTGCAACTTGTGCCCACTGCCCTGCCTCTCTGGTTTTTTTTTTCAGAGTCAGTAAGCTTAGAAAATTATTCTAAACAGTGCTGAATGCCTGTCACCTTCTTGAACTGACATCAGCACAGCATCTTGCAGTCTTGCTTTTAAAACACAGTTTCCAATTTTGTATAACATCACTTACTTTCCAGGGGTTCCTTCTCCATACTGGACTCCTCTGGTTCATCAAACCGACCCACCGGTAACTTTGGTTTCTTTAGTGGCTGCTTAGCAGGTTCACATCTCCCTCCTGGCTTAGAGCTGGAGCTGCTCCTCAAGTGGCAAAGAAGTGCTGACTCTATCAAGCAAATGGACACGTGTAGCGTAAATGTGGGAGTTTAACACTGAGTAATGCTGTGACTGTCCAGAGCACCTCTGAAAAAACCTACTTCCAGGATGAGGGAGAGGAAGGCAGGAAAACAAACTCTAAAAATTTTTAACATTCAACTCATGAACACCTGAGAAATCAGCACAGATAATTATTTTTGGCCCTAGAAACGTATGTAGGCAAAATTGTGTTAGTTGTATAACTCGGTTCACATAAACAGTGTATTTTAAACTGCTTTAACTTATCTTTGCTGTTACTTTCTTGTATTTTAGACTCTCAAACAGTAATTATGCTAGCATAGACCAGTACAGTCTGTTTTCCAGGAGAAATCCTAACCTCCCCCAAGAAACCTGCTGATTTCCATGTCTTGGCTCATTTCCAGGAGCTTTTTAGTCACAAAAAGCTTCTGCTTTCGCAAAGGAAAGTTTAAAAAAATGTAACATTCCCTTAGTAACAGGTTTCCCAGAATGTCGGCAGAGGATAGCTGGGTTTCCCTTAGGATGGTAAAATAATTCAGCTGGTAGTCAAAAGTAGGAAAAATTTTGAGCATATTTAAGTTCAATTATGTAACTGCATGCAAATTATTTCATTAAAAGCATTAACTTTTTTTCCTTTTAAATCCTACTAACAATTTGCTTAAAAAAGCCAAATGTCCACAGTGAGCATAAACTATCCACTAGAAATATTTTGGCTGCGGACAGGTGTCTAAAGTAGTTCTGACATTTCTTAAGATGCAAGATTCAAACAGAAATCCTCCTTGTACCAGCTGGGTGCAAAGTACCTGAAAGAACTATTATTCTACTTTCCTGAGGAGATTGAATCAGGAAGCATTCTCAAGCACTGTCAATCTGACTCACCTTAATATACACCACCTAACAACTCACTTGTATTCCCAAAATCAGCATATTCATTCATTTTAAAATACCACATCTTTAATATCACACCCTACAGCTACATAAACTGTATTATGTCTGCCAACTGCTGCCAATGCCCCAAAGGAGTA
>VXBB01011161.1:316588-400636 GCA_013399915.1 Illadopsis cleaveri | reverse complement strand
TTTGGTTGTTGTTGTTGTTTGGGGTTTTTTTTAATAATAAAAAAATTGTACACTGTTCAAATAATACACAAAGGCTGCTTAGGACATGAAGGAACTTTGGCTAGCACCATAGTGATGTGCAGACAGTGTTTGTGCTTTCAAACGGCATCTTTTCGGTTTCTGAGTTTAACCAGTGAAGTTGCTTTTAATGCCCAGTATAAACCTAACCCTGGGATAAGTAACGCCTGTGTTCATGGAGTGGCGCTCCAGTTAATTAACTGCAGTTAATGCTTTGAATATGGCAGCTTTTGCTTTTTGTCACTCTTGAAACTTCTCCAGCTAACCTTGCTCATAGATATAATGGAATTCACTCCGTCCACAGATACTAACCTGCAGAAGATAAACTAGAGATCTGAATCTAAAATAGCATTTTTTGTTCACATCTGAAAGCTTTTAAGAAAGTAAATCTTGGTAAATTAAATAGCAGCAGCACTCCCTGGAGTTTACTGAGCTACATCTGGCAATGCCTACACACTGAAAGTAATTAAATTTAACTGACTGCCTTACGAGTGACATTTCCTCAATCAGCCTTTTATAACACAGTTAATTAGACATTAGAGACTGAAAATAATGGAGACACCTTCCTTTATTCGAACAGCAAGATGCTGAGCCCGTAGATCATGAGAATAAAGATGAATGCAGAAAAAAATGCTCTGCCCAGAAGTGGCAAGAAAAAACCCTAAACAGATCTCGTCAAAGTTCAGGAACTTATTATTTATGTGTTCAGTACAATAAAAACATTAAATCCTTCCCTTAAAAAAATTTAGCAAGCTGCCTGCAGACACCAAGTAATAGTAAGCTGTGCTCCTAAACCGCTTAACACAATCTATGAAAAATCATACATGTATGCATACATCATATGTACAAGCATACATGTTGAATTTCAAATGGTACAAATGAAATAGCAGTGGAAGATTAATGAGGTACTGTTTATCCACCTAAAAATTAACTGTCTTCAAAACATATTTCTCGTCTTTATTTATTGTATTGCTGTGAAAATTCAGTTGTAACTGCTGAATTATTCATTTCTAGATCTTTTGCCTAAGGAGGTAATAAATCTTAACATTGGTAAAAACAAATGTAGCATACACCACAGGAATTTTCTACTTTGTGATTAAATGGAGTGTCTTCTTTTCTTGTTTTCCTTCCTCTGTTTACTGATCATTTATCTCTTGCACTGCAGCTTGCTTTTCAAGATGACACAAACAATATTTTATTTAGCTTTGCTGTTCTAAAACGTAGGGAATAAAAGACAGCTAGCACAAAGCTTGCAGCAGGTCAGTTCAGATGGGCCAATGTACTGGTCTTGGAGACTACCTGGAAAGCACCACAACCAGCACTGTCCTGGACAGCAAATGTACTCACATTGCCTAAATGCCCTCTCTGCCTCTGAGACCACATCAAGAACCTCGGTTATCTGAACACTACACCCGGTCAGGCCTGGGCAAATAAAACCGGCTTGGAAACAAGATTGTTTCATGGTTACTGAGTAAGTTTTCCATCAATGTCAAATTTCTTGGCTCTGCGGCAAAGCCTGGTGATTTCCAGTATAACATGAACTCTTTCCAAACTGGTAGCAATGCCTAGATTTACAGGAACAGAAAGTTTAGTTTATATCAAGGATTCAAACACAACCCAAGGAATTAATTTATGTACACAAAATGGAAAACAGAGGTTCAGACACTATGTCGTTTTATGCAGTGATCTCCTAGTAATATCACTGAGAGCTTTTTGAAATAACAGTACCAGCCTACTGCCTTCAGGGAATAAAAGACTGACAGTTAAAGGAATGTTAAGACCTCAGTTCTTACCTCTCCTTCTGTAAGCAGCATAATTCTCTTTCAAGCAGCTGTAGGATACCTGCATGAAGGAGAGGTCACCATCACTAAAGGAAGATGAAGTCCTCATTCAAAGCGAAGAGTGGTGAGATGGTGAGTAGCAGCACTTTATAGCTGCTACTGACTGCATCAGATGACACTGACATATGTATATACAAGTCTTTATTTAGGTCTAGGAAAGAGAAGGCAGAAAATTGCAGGAGTACGGGGGACATGCCTCGCAACACATGCACAGTTGTCCCAAATATCCCAGCCTGCATGTGTTGTTCAGAGAGCAACTGCAACTGACCATGCAGTCTGTAACATGAACTTCCTATTCTTCAAGGATATGTTGGGCTGATCATGCCTCTCTCACTACTGTCAGACGGCACATTCTTTGGGCCTTTGGGATGTCAGACAGCCCTCAGAAAAGCTGCAGTACTGAGAGGGCTACCAGACCACATATGGTGTAGGCAGTAAAAATTAAGGAAGAGAGAATGAACTTAATATTCTCTTAATTTGCCCTGTTCCTTGATATACTTACATGCAAATATCACATGATTTCCTGCACCATCCATTTTCCTCAAAGAACAAACCTAATTCAAGCTGCCTTAAATGGATGGGATCTACTGCTACGTACCCTCCCCCCAAAAAAAGAAAAAAAAAAAGGTAAAAAAAAAAAGTGGCTCTGTCATGATACTTCTGCTTTTCTGATCACAAAAGCATGATTTAAACATTCAGATTTCCAGAGACAGAAAGCAAGACAGATATTTTTCAGTAATGACAGAACCATCTAAATACTTGTTTACTAAGAACAGTTTAAAGTCTTCATTGTGAATCAAGGAGTATTTTGTAACTTTAGCACCCTTAAACAGCTATTCAAAGTTCAGCCAGTAGCCAAATCCAATAATACTGTTAAATAAAAGACAGTTGAGATACCAGAGCATAATTTAAACATTTAGAGCTTAATAGCAACATCATAATACAAAATTAAGAATAAAAATAGGCACTGATATAGTGAAAAAGTATTAGAGACTTTTGTGTCATAAGGACTTACCTAACACAACTCTAATAAAATACTCTGCAGTGTATACCTTGCTGAACTGTAGATGCTCAGATGTTCATTTGAGCATCTTGTAAGTTATAGGGAACCTTCCCCCCCATATATTACAAAGACTATTATACAACATTCAATATCAAATGCAAAATCACTTCATTATATACTGTTATTGCTATATTAATTTCAAAAGTACAAATTTATTAATTATATATAAAAAGCCTCCCCAGAATTTTGGTAATTAGCAGAACATTTCAGTTTCTTTAATTGCTTTCATTAGAGTAATTTGTTCATTTTATTAACACCAGATGCAATAACACAATGCTAAAAATAAACATGCATTATACAACAAATTTATATTTTTCAAAAAATGTTCATTACAATTAGTGTACAATTAGTGAATGCACATATAATTCTTTTCCCTCACCTTTAATGAATTATTGTTTGAAACAGAGAAAAGGGAAGGAAGAAGAAACCAAACAATGCTATTCAGCACCAGTAGAAAGTCAGACCTTTAACATTCCTGTATATCAAAAACATTTTATCTGTGTCACTAAACAGGTAAAGTTTACAATATTGTCTTATTTGAAGATGTATTGATTTATATTTACAATACTTTATAGTCGATAAAACATTTTAACAATATTTAAAAATTGCTTAAATTCATAAAAGTATTGCAGAAATTTATAACATTTACTTATTTTAAGTATATACAAGGAAGTCCACATAAAATTGTCCATGTTCATCTGAAGAACTGACAAAGTAAGGAGCCATCTTAATAGTTTGCAAAACCCCAATTATTTGAAGGCAGCTATCACTGAACATTCAAAAATCCTTAGTTACCATTCGCTTCGAAAACAAAAGTTCCAGTAATAAAATTTGAGTATGTAAACTAACATGTTTTTGAGATCAGTAGAAAATATATTCCCACAGACATAACATATTTAACAATGACAGTAATGATTTTGTAGAAAACTGTTAAGCTGTGGCAGATATAGTCATTTTCAAATATCCAGTATTTTAGCAGCTCATTATGTTTCCAGTTACACTTCCTACAGTGCTAAAATACGACAAGTGAACACGTAAGACATTGTTAGAATTTTAAAACCCAATTTATTTTTGGCATCTAAAGCCTCTTGTAAAATGTAGCCAAGTAACATCGACTTCTGTTGTCTGAAAGCCAATAACCAACCAAAGAAAAGTACACACTCTGCTTTAATCTCCAACTAATTAGGTACCCAAAATTAAGAAAAAGTAATAGAAAAGTAAAAAGAACAAAATAAAAAAATATTGCACAGTCACATTACCTAGAAAGTAAAGTTGATGTTAAAAAGCCCTAAGTGTGGATGATATAAATTATCTTCCATATAAAAAGTATAAATATATCTTAAAATACAGCTGCAGCTATACTTTAACACCACACAATTATCTGAATTCATCTTTTAATGAGGTAATAACCAAGTCTCTTACAATGCTTTTCTCTACTGAAAATATTTTAGGGCAGCAACAAGAAAGAATTTTTCTAAAAATATTTCTGAATCAAGAACAGCAATGTGTGCAGCTCTCCCTATAAGAGAATCTGCTGTATTGGGTAATGCATTAATTACATTATAACGAACCAAATTACATTCCTTGTTTTGAAGAACTGGCAGAAGCAGGTTCTGGATCATTTCTGCATAAATTGGTCCTGTAGAGGAAAAGAAAAGTTTACTGTGTGAATTGCCAGAAACAAACACAATTCTTTGACCTTGAACTCAAAACGAACACATTCCAGAGTAAGAGAAGTAATGAAATGCGTTATGCTGTGGTTCTGTTAAGACAGTATATACAGAAAGTTTAATTTCCTCTGGAAATGTTAGAAAAATTATTTGAAGCTATGCATTTTAGTGTTTGTACATTTATAGTGAGAATGTACTTATCAGTAACAATTTATTACATTATGTAGAAGTTATTGTCAATATATAATACAAGAATGCAATTGTGCTAGGCTATCTCAACAGTAAGTACAACAACTGACCCTAACTGATTATGGAAATACTACCTTTTCTTTCAATGCTATTATTAAGCCACAGCTAAATACAGCCCAGACCTTGATGCTACAATTTGATATTCTCAAAATTCAAAATTATTTGTCCTCCCTGTTCTAGGAATAGTGCATCAACGGCTGTGTCTATCTCACCTAACTTTCAGCAAAGTCAGTAAGCTAGAAACCTGTTCAGTGTCATTTCCATCTGCATGTAATAGAACAGGACAAATACAGAAAGCAAGTCAGCCTCCATGTGGATTTTGTCTCTCTACTACTACAAAGTAATCCCAGACTTTCTAAACACAAGGTGCCTCAGTTAAGCAGCCAAAATTAAACGGGGGGAGATTGATATGTGTGAGGTTTTAACCTGAGTGGTTTGTTTATTTTGCAGGATATTTATTACCTGATTGTTTGTCCTTTAAAGCTGTTTTACACATCTCAATGCGAGCAGAGTGATAAGGAACATAACGATCCTGCAGAGATCCTACTAACACAATGTTCTTGAAGTAATGAAGACCTGCAAGAAAAAAGGTATCACTTATAGCAAATCCTTTTATCTATTACTACAGAATAATTAAACATTTTACAACTGGTATTTGTCACTAATTTATTACAGGATCTTGCACAAAAAGGGAGAAAAACCAATTAAAATAGGAAGAGCTACAAAATAATGAGATGTTTGGTACCAGCCTTTCCTCTGTACATATTTAATACACATGGCCATGGCTCAGTTCTAGAGTTTCCCATTAAACTGAGTATGATTCAAATCTTCCTTTTGTTTCTTAGGAATACAGTGGTTGGTTTCTGGCTATACAGAAGAGAGTAAGCCTCCACATCACTTAAAGAAACCTAAAGATGGATGGTGCCTTGTCTTCACTGATGTTTCAGGCAATAGCTATATGAGAATTCATGCCTAGCACCAACACATACATCATATGGCCCACTTAGTGCAGGTGCCTTTATAAGGCACTGCCTCACTGTAAGGTTTAACCAGCTCGAGCACAGGTACAGAATTCAACCACCACAACCCCAAAGTATAATTAAACCTTTATAACCAAACCCAGACTTCCTACTTCTTGGATAAGCACGCTAATAGTAGAACAATGCAAAGGTAGGAACCCCCCCCTCATCTGTAATGACAGAGTTACAGCTCTTAAAGACATTTAAGTGATACATTTTCTGTAGAAAGCTGCAGCAGATTTCTGGTGCTGCCCATCTGCTTTAGGCTAAACACAATGGAGCACTTTAAGAAAATAGTTTGCCTTTAGCCCCTTCTGAATATCATATTTTAGACATAAGTATCAGCAATCTTTCATTATGAAATAGTGTTTGATCTGAATCTTCAGCAGAAGCAAAGAAAGCATATAGGGTATTTCATAAGTAAGTTTTGCTGTTTACGTATTCTTCACCCATTTTGGGGTTAAGCAACAGGATGATGTGTTTAACATGTATGTTCGTTGGCAAATTTCAAGTCTAGAGTCACAAGCCACCATACGACCTTGACCCTCAAACAACCTGCTGGATCCAAAGCAAGTTTTAGTTTTTGCTGTTTTAGGGATTTTCCCAGATGCAAAGCCAATGTCCAAAGAAGACACCACATTAAGCAGTAACAGATGTTTCTTCATCTTAGATCCCTGTTCTCCTATATGATTACAAAAATCAACAGAAGTTGCAAAGTCAGGGCTATACTTCTCAACAGTGTGGTCAAGCTCTTGCATGTACCTACCCTGGAGTTAAGTGACTTCTGGAAAGACTTATGTTTAGAATCCCTCTTGAAACCAGTACACAAATTCCCTGTATTGAAAATCTGAAAAGAGGAATTGTGCAAATGCCTCTCACCTTGTGTCTGAGAGTCAAGCACAGCCAATGCTCTATGCCCACTGAGTGAAGAGAGAGATGGCAGGACAGAAGCAGACCTTGTACAGATATCAAGAGTTAAAGGCACCAACTCCTACATTGTACATACAGTACGTGAACTCATCCATCAAAAGAAAACTTACTTCCTTCTCTAGGAGGGAAGCATAAAACTTACTTTCTTTTCTTCTTATCTAAAATCATTAATTTTTCACATCTTTCTCCTGTCTCTCCCATCCTCTCCTCCTTCCTTACACCAACCTTACTGAATGACCTAGAAACAAGATGGTGTATGAGGCTGTGGCCCAACATACAGCTCTTTCCATCTCTTTGGTAAGAAAGAAAAAAGCAGAAACTGAGGCTAAAGACTTTTATATTCCTTCTACCATTTATGGGGAACAAAGTCTGAAATGCACATTATGACTCTTGAGATGATGTTATCTAGGTCTTTCAAAAATCCTGTCATATAAAGGTCTGTCATCAGAAAATATGTCACATTTCTACAACAGACAATAGTACTCAAACAACAGTGTCTCTAGTCATGCTGATATAAATCTACATAAAAACCAAGTAATATGATTTTTTTTAAGCAAACTGATTAATTAATCTGATTATCTCTTAACAGGGGTCCCACAGTCTTACTCAGCATCCACTGTGTAACTTCTTACATAACTTCTGTTTACATTCAAACATTTCTTTTCAAAAGACAGCAAAACTAGATTGAGTTCACCTTTTAATACCAGTTCAGCTTTTAATATTACCTTATCATCAACAAAATCACTTTGTGATAGTAGATTCTGAAGAGAAGGGTAAAAAAAACCCAAGTTTTTCTTCTTGCTCCTTCCTTATTATTTTCTGCTCCTTCCAAGTCCTGTAAATTTCATCATCAAGCACCTCAAGAGTATATGTCAGTCTTTACCTGCCTATATATTTGTACTTCGTTGCTCTGAACAAAATTCCAGCTGTGACACCCTAGAAATATTTTGATGTAGGAGTGTGCCTGGATTTTTCACAAAACAGCACAAGTATCTCTGGCTCCACAACTGCTTGACTGACACACATTCAGAAACACCTGTCAGATGAATCCTCAAAAATTTTATAATGCTTAATAATAAAGCATTACCTGCTGGCACATTACCCACTGGCAAATAAATGCATTTTTGACCAACAGTTGAAATAAGGATATTCAACCCAGAGAAACTGTATGAATGATATAGTATGAATAATCTAATCTTGGATTTAGCTATTAAGTACAACCTCTTCCATTATGAAAATGAGTTTTTGTTCTCCCTAAGCACCTTAATGAGGTAATAAAAGACTAGTTAGCAAAAACTTTGAAGTAGAATTTTAGACTTATAGTATAGATAAAAAAGGCAGATATAGAAACAGGTAATCCTAAATGTGTATGAATGTACTTGACTTGCTACACAGTGGCTCATAGACAGATATTAAAAAAATCCCCTATTTATCTATTGGTATAGTGGCTGCACTCAAGTTCTGCTCATTAGTTAGGAAGCAAAGTCTCAAAGTGATATCCTGCCTCTGCCATGAAAATGGTTTACTGTTTACTTGAAGAATACAAGACTAAAGTAACTTAAATATTAAAATTGAAACAGGAGCTTTTTTGAAAATAAGTTCTTTTTTTTTAGGTTTCCTATTCACATTTATACACAGTTGCCTTTAAGAGATAGGAAGCATTAACAAAGCTTACCTGCTTTTTTACTAAGTTTATATAAGAATGTCTGTCGTGGATCTGAATGGTCTCGACATGTCAGTTGCAATAAAGAACCAGACTTCTTCCATTTCTGCATAAACCACAGTCCTGCATTGTTAGGTACAACATGAGTATAGATCCATAATAAAATATGACAACTAATTAACCATGATATGTAAAGTTATAACAGTCTCTCAGATGTTAATTTGACTTTTCATGTAAGCATTGTCAAGTTTAGAAACAGTTTAAATTTTCGTTTTCTTTCCTGTCTATCTATACAATGAAGCATGAAGGCCTTTATTTTCACTAATGTACATGCCTGCCCACAAAAATAAGTTCCAGAAAGTGTAAATACAGTAATGCTAGCCAGAATATACACACTATATTTCAATAATTTATATAATATTAGAACTTTCTGATGTTCAAAAAACAACAGGCATTAGTTCTCTAATTTCTAAACGGAACTCATTAAATGTAACTTAAAAAAAGGAAGCAGAAAATTCTCTCACAGGAATACCATAGTAGAATGTTTTCTATGGTGCTATATTCTCTTTATTAGTCAATAACAATAATAGGTGGCTAACTGGCTTTTCAGAAAATCTTGCCTCCCTCACCATGCACACCTGCAGTAACACACTGCAGGTTGTAAGGCATATTTAAGAGAGAAAAGGCACCAATAGTTCAGAATTATTTTAATGTATCTTATCTAATTGTTTAGCAGATTAAGTATATTCAAATTCAGTTTATAATAAATTGAGCTCAACAGATTAAAACTGGGGTTTATTTATGCTGTAACAGAAAATCTCAACCAAACATACTTATACACCAATCACCTCTTGCACATCCTTTTATTGATACTTTATTTTTATAATCCTTTTCTCTGCTTATGACAATGAAATATGCAGTTTCTCAAAATCACAGTAATGCAGAAATGTGCAGCCCACATGAAATTGCTTGGTGCATTTCAAAGGCAAGACTTCTCCTAAACTGAGAATAATACTTCACCTGTATTAACAAGAGCACTGCTGTTGTAGAGGGTACCAAGATGTGGTCCAGACAGAGACAGGAAGGTATGAAGTTTGTTGAGGTAATACTTAAATCGATGTCTTGTGAGCACTGAACGGATTATTAAATTACCCAGTGAGTGTCCAATAAAGCTGTTTAAAAAGAAAAAGCAATATAACATGGAATTTTATGGCAGGATTTTTTTTTTCTTTTAACAGAGAAAAAGAAAACCGGTGTCATGAATGCTAGAAGAGCATAGGAAAAAATTAACGAAAAACTTTCCATTCAGACCTGTATTTTATGTCATACAGGAGGCATAGCTTGTCTCTATCTCTCAAGCTGCACAAACTCATTACAAACATGTTTGATCTTCTCCAGAAATATTTTATACAGCGTTTTTGAAAGTCTTGCTCTTTGTTAGCTTTTGAAAAGCTAACAAAACCAAACTATCCTTCCACCAGCATCTACCATCCAAACACAAGATTATTTCTGGGTTCATTTTTCTTAGCACCAACTATTAAGAAAATATTTTATAAACCATGCATGACTGAAAACATCATTACTTTGGCATGTGATGGCACTCAATATGATAAATGGATAAGCATTCCTGAAACAATCTAGTGGAGACAGATTTCAAAGGTAGTCCTAATAGGGGAGAACACCATTACTTAATTAAACCTGATTATTTAAAAACAGAACCAACGTCTCAGATCTGCTTAGCAGATTGACCAAAAGAAGTGATTATCAGCTTGAGCAAGCAATTGAAGAATGTGTCTCTGTCAGGACAATATTACTTTTAGGTGTTTCCCTGGTCAAGCAATTTAAGGGAAAGACAGATGGGACTCTTTAGCTTCTTGTATCTAAGGATAAATATTACTTACTATGAGATGCTTACTGTCATATACACAAGCCTATATAAAGCATTTTGTTAAAATGGACACTACAAAATTAAGCAATTCTAGTTATGCTTACAGATCCCTGCTGAGGTAAGAACTACACCAGACTAGGCACTGACTTAAACAGTATACAGTAGGGACCAGACTCACAAAGTCAGAAGGAAAAAGTGCCTTCCTGCATTACAGATGCAACCCCAGGATATGGTGAAAATGGAAAACTGTCCAAAAATAGGTACAGTAGAACTATCATTGCTGGATCACGTACGTGCTACATTATTATACTTCTAGGATCATCCTTCCTGTTTGCTCTGTATCACTACATTTATCAACAAAAGTAGCTAAAACAAAGCTTCCTGTTACATCTGTGTAAAATACAGGACTAAAAGATTACTGGACTGTGTAAATGCTTCCCAAGCAAGAATTGCTGCCTTGGAAAATACCTATTTAAAAGTAAATTGAAAATTTCAAACAATTGGTAATAGAATGGCAAAACCACCCTGAACTCCTAAACTCCAAAATAATTATGCATTTCTATGACAGAAAAAGGGTTTTTATTAACTATTAATACATAGTTTAGGCATGTATGTATATTCTTCTCAGTTGCTTTTACTACTAGATTTCCAATATTATTTGCATGAGAAATTCTTTGCTTGAGCTTGCTATATTTGCCTAACTAGTTTTGAAATAAAAGATTATGTATCCTCTGTAGTGTCAGCACAACAGCACTGGATTTGCAAAACAAAACACTGAGCTGCTTTCTTGAATACTAACATTTAAAGCTATTCCCGTGGAGGACATAATAAAATCCACACAAGAACTACAAAACCACAGATTTCTTTAAGCACAAGTAAGTGCCCACAGAAATCGAGTTGATCCTGAAGATGATCTGCATGATGTAACTGCTCTTGAGTAAAACAGACTGTTTCCTAAAGAAGATCTGAACATTAGCAGAGGTACTCTCTTGACAGTTCTCCTACAGTTCAGACAATATTTAACAAAAGTTGTTAGGGTATGAGAATCTTATATTGTACCATAACAAAGGGCATTTTCTGTGAAAAAAAATCAGCAATTCATCTATAAATTCTATCATCCCTAAGAGTACAGACATACCTAACCAAAACTTTAGAAACATGAAAGATCCATTTTGATGAAAACTGGGAGCTCACAATCAGCTATGTGAATGTGCCTCAAAGATTAAACACTTGTACCTAATTTGAAAAGCCTTAGAAATATAATAAAGGTTACAGTAATACATTGTGGTCCAATTTAGATGCTTAGATGAACACATAGTAAGTCTTAATTATTTTTTAAAGAGAAAAAGGTTTAAAAATTTATTCAAATCAAAAAGGAGAGGAAAAAGAAAATCCTTCAAATAGGATTTTTGAAAGTGTAAGACAGGAAGGTAATCCATCCTACTCATGGGATGCTCTGCAAAAGCAATGAACACTAGGTGGCAATATTACAATCTTCTGAATATATCATTAACACATTGAAGTTAACTGAATTATACATGCTTTATGATACAAGTCTGTCAATTCAGATCATGCTAGAAAATCAGACACAGCAAAACTTCATTATTCTATGCCAATAAACAAAAATCCTGTCCAACTACAAAAATTCACTAAAGGAAGAAAAATCAGTCAAGATTCATAATCAATGAGGTGCTGAAACAACAAACAGATGTTTTAATATATGCATAGCATTAAAAACTTCTGGTTGTTTTTATGAGCCAATGTTACTTAGGAAGAGGATGACAAACTGATTACCTGAGGTCAAAGTCCAATACAAGTCATCAGAAATTTACGTAAGACCTGACATGCACAAAATGGTTTCTGAAACTCCATTATAAGAGCAGGTGGTTTATTCCCCAGCTGCCTGGTTACCTGAGAGGGCTTCCATCCTCACAGATACTCAAAACTTGAATGGGTATGACTAAGCAATTTGACAGGATTCAAAGTTGCATTAACTTTGATGGTGGCATTAGTATGACTGGTCCAAATGGCCTTCAGACGTCGCCTCAGCCAAAAGCCTCCTGTGATTCTTCACTAAACAGTTCTTTTATAAGGGAAATTGCATTTGTTTTGAATCAAGCTTCCAGCCCCTGTTTGCTGCATGATGCTTGTGAGCACAAAGATTATGTTCAGAGATGAACAAACGTGTTAGATAGTGAATTGCTGCAATAACTGGTATTAGCTCTACAAGTACCAAAAATGTTTACTGAAGCTGACAATACTAGTGGTACAGGGACTGTCTTTTCTCAGTACAGGAATGCAGCACAGTAAGTAGGATTTCACCATTATTTCAGAGCACGAGACTCTGCATTTATCCAAATAAAGGGCAGAATCTCAGAACATCTCTGGACTTATCTTGGACCTGGGCTTATGTTTTACTTGTTTAAGCTGTGACAACAATCATCTGCCAGTGCAGTACCAAGTCAGGTCTAAAGTTGTTTTAGTTTCTCTACAGTTTGTATTAATAACAGGTAGTTATTCTGTGTGGCCTGAACTGTGTATCAGCAGAATGAAGTGTGGTGTGGAAGATTGTAGGTACAGGTATCGTATGGCAGAGGTCCCCAATGGTCTGTAAATGGTCACAGCAGGAGCACAATTGTGTAACTCAGGAGAAAAAGCCGGCATTAGGGATAACAGAGAATGGGAGGGAAAAAAAGAGTAAATGGGAAACAAAAGAAAGAGCATATGTGCCAACTGGAAATACAGAAATGAAATAAATCTATCCAGACCCAAGACCAAGGAAGCTGAAACTGCCACTATGAACAATATTGTCCTTATACTGAAGCCCTGGGATGCTGATGTCCAACTGCTTAAGCAAGACAGAATCCAACCATCTTAGGGTGTTGGCTTTTTTTGCCATACAAAATCATAGATCTGGAGACTGATGTCTATTTTGACTGGGTTATGGAGCAGCACTTGTAGAGAAAACACTTCCTTTAGGAAATGGGGATATTTTATGAGGAGAAACCAGCATCATTCAGGACACCACAGATTACTACAAGGGCTGCTTTCTACAGTGGCATAACCAAAATGAGGCAGGAAAGTATCGGCTTCTTGACCAGAGGATTTCTCAGCAGTACTTTCACAGGCTTTCTGGGTTGTCCCTTCAAGGCCTTGCGTAGAGGCACGTCTTTCTACCAGCTCTCTCATGTAGCTACCAGAGAACAGCGGATTTGTTGGCATATTTAACTTTCTCATAAGAAAAGCTTAAGTTGAGAAATGAATACTTCTGCTTCAGTAGGGCCCAAGACAAGTATACACCTTAAAAAGGAAACTAAAATAAAATTCATAGTTTTTTTTTTTTCTTTCAAGTGATGAGAAACAAATAAAAATGAAAACTATTTACAATTTGGAAGTCTTATGAGAGAAGCAAACCAAAAGTGAACAAGAGTTCAGTTCTCAGGTATAAACAATGAGAAGATAAGTGGGTGGGTTTGCTCATTACAGCCTTCAGACTGTATGGGAGAGAAGATCCTGGTGGGTTGCAAAACTCTTCTCTCCTGTACCAAGGGTGCTACAATGTAGTCTGTGAAACAAAAATATGATCACACAGTGCCTTTTTAATTTTTAAATCAACAGTTTAGACAAAATTAAGCATGTCAAATCTTGCCTATCTCAAAACAGAAACATTTGTTTAAATAGTGAGATTATGTTTAAATGTTTTAGATGTTTCCTTGTCGCCCTGATCTTTTTCAGCCTTGTGATGTTTGCATTTTTGTAGTGGAGCTTCACAGATTTTCATGTAAACAAAGTGATTGTTTACATTCCTCTCTGGAGGAGGGACAATTGATGGACTTCTAGTTTGACCAGTGTGGTTGGAGAGGTGTCAACCTCGTTTGTCCAATCTGTGGTCATTGCCCAAAATCTATATAAATTGAGGTCGAAAAATAAACTCCTCTCTTTTTGCCCTGATAACCTGACTGCATGAGTGTTGTTCTTTTCGTGTCCTCTAGCGACATTTCCTCCAGCTGAACAAGGCCTACCAAACACACGGGAATGCAGAAACTTGTCAGAAACACAGGTGACTAGCAAGTCAAAAAACTTTCTGGATGTATAATTTGAGGATGCCTAAACAAATGGATGAAGTCAAGCTTGAATTAGCTCCTTTCACCTACTGATGAGCTAACACTGCTGAGTTAGTAAGAAGTCTGCCCATATGGTGCACCCTACTTTGACAAAATGCAATGGGCATTCCCTGGAAGTAAATGTAAAAGAAAACAGGAATGCATAGACTGTGGTAAGCCCTCTAAAAAGATGTAAAACATGTTCTTTAGCAAATGAAACAAACAGAAAACATAAAAAATAATGAAATACATTTTCATGCAGCTGCCCTTCAACGTCACAGGTAAGATGAAAGCGCCCTGTAGGAGTGATAAGACAAACAGTCTGCCATGTCATACTTGATGAAGGGACTATAAAATCAGAAAGAAGCTAAATTCCTGGTACAGTGCTATTACAGGTTCCTTTGACTTTCTCAAAATACTATCTGTTTTTCTGCAGAACTCTATTATGCAGAATTTGTGGAAGCACAGGACAGCAATTCCTTAATGCTTAACCTCTGCCTTAAAACCACCAACAGATGAGCGTACAACATTGTTCAGTCTTCTTCCATCTGGCAATTCCCTCTCTCGCCATTGTCCTCTTTTCCCCTACTCCTCCCCTGTCCCAAATTGCTTTATCCCATCTCTCTTTTGGCCTGCTCCTGAGCATCACAGTTTAAAACAACCCAGGGCTCTAGTTTTATTTCTGTAAATAGTATAGAACAGATATTACCTGATTTTTGAAAGGGGTAGATTATAAATTTGTATATACTGTATAATTTCATCTAAAAGACGATCTGTCATGGAATCAAAATCAGCAAAGGTATCATTCTGTAAAATAAAAGAAATAAAAAATAATAACTGTATTTTCTAATGCAGCAATATACATTCTGCATTCAATCTGAATTCTTACTCCCGTGTTTCTATCAACAGCACACAAATAAAAGCATTGATATTAACTCTGAATACAAACACTACAGCTAGTTATAATAATTTTTTCATGTCATTTTCTTGTAACATGGAATAAAGCGACACATATTTTACTGTAAGACTACTTTCTTCTAAAACACCAAAACAAATCTTAACATTACACACCCAGCCTTACTTCTAAGCTGTTCTCTACACTCAAGATTATTTGTAGTGAAATAGAAGACCAAACTGTATATTCAGAATTATATCACACTTTCCATGAAATAGAGATGAGACAATTACTGCAACAGCAGTCTACAGTAATATTGGTTATTCAAAATGAAACAAACAAACAAACGTCTTAAGGCCTTATCCCCAGTTCATAGCTGATTCTCTCCAATGATCAGCAGCAAGAAATTATGAGATAGGCAAAGCCTGCCTAGAACTTTTCAACCCAAGCTCCAAAGGATCTGTGCTAAAATCTGTAGTGTTCAACATATTGGTAAATGATCTGGGAAAGGAAAGAAGGAGATGAAATATCAGTTTGTGGACAAAACTAAATATCCAGGGTAGTCAAATCTAGAAGCAACTAGATTTTCAGAAGAATCTTATACTACTGCATGCCTGGGTGATAAAATGGCAAGAAACGCAAACCAATGTTACACAGAGAAAACCAGCCCTAACTGTATATGCAAACAATAATCTACACATCTGTGTTGCATGTGTTAGGAAAGTAAGGGAAGAAAATAGCAATATAGTATTTCGTCAGTCTGTAGTGCAAAAGCATCTTAAATGCCCTGTCTAGTTCTGATCATTTGATTTCAAATGACAAGAAGTTTCAAGTGGGCGGGGAAGGGTATCATGGATGAACAGAAACTGTTTCACATCTAGTTGTAAGAAACAATAAATGGACTAAGTCTCTTCAGTTGCCTCCTGAGGGAGAAATTGTACTTGTTTATAAAATATGTGATTAACTGAAGCAGTCAATGAGGAATGATTATTGAGTATTTTTTCCAAAACAAGCTGTAAGGTAAATTATTTCAATTTCCTTGTTTGCAACTGAATTACTAATGTATATGAACCATAGAATTAATCTCAACTGTATCCTATAGATACAGAAGTAAAAACATTCAAAAAGAATCAGCCAGTGTTAAGAGAAGTTTGTCAGCAGCTATTATGCTCAGTGGTCTCAGTGGAATCCACAAATCAGAAAGTCTCACAGCTGGTGACAGACACAAACTATAGGGCTAGAGAAGAGAAAGCCTGGCTTGGTGCCTAACCAGCCTGTTTCACAAAGCATCCCAGCAGCTACTGCCAGAAAGATGCTAGTGCACGAAATGAAGCTTTTGTTTGAGCCACTGACAAGACTTTGTTCTAGTTCATCTCTGAAGTATGTCTAATACAAAATGTAACACACACATACACACAGACAAAAAGTAAAAATTGGTCTTTTGTGCTTTGGCCAGTTTACTTCATCAGAAAATAATAAAATTCACCAAAGGTTAACACAAGAGGTAATTTGATATTTGTTCAGTGTTACGATGTAGATCTTGCAGTATGCTGACAAAAGAACAAGCAACAGGAATTTTGTATTTCTCAGATCCTCTGAAATAACACATCTCCCTTCTTGCCACATCAGTTTTCACTATTACCATTTTTACCACTAGTATTGAGCATATTTTATCCACAATCCAAACTGCTTATGCTGAGAACTTAGGAGACATAGTGCACAATACAAATTGGTAGTAAAAATGTTACCCTTTAAAATATTTACTTTCAATACCATACAAGATTTTGTAATTACGTTGACTCAAGCCACAGATCAAATCATGGATTCCATGAGAATACAATAAAAATATACAAAATGTGGTAAACACAATAGTGCCATTAAATAAACATGTCTGGAGGTTTACACTGGTCATAGCTTTACAAAAATTCTTTTTTATTGGCAAATACCTGATTCCTTTCAGACATAAGAAATTCAATTCTTCCTCCAGGCAGCCCTAGCTCAATGTAAGTCTTCACTAATCTCAGATCTGCACTGTTACCTTCAAAAGAGAAACAATCAAGAATTAGATTCTGCAAAGTTAACTTGCAATAAAAGCACTCAGAATACTGAAATGAATCTCTGGCTTTATATTTAAACACAGCTTATTATATTCTCAGCCCTAATTAAAATTCAGTAAGACTGTGAAAGATAAACTACAATGTCAAATTAAGTGACAAAATGGTTTATGAAAATGACATTTGATGCAAACACTTTAAGAAAAGCAAGGATGTTGGAAGTCATGTTTGATTTTGTCTAAGCCTCCAACTGATACATAGCCCTGTGAACATTACATTCTTGGAAATCTAATTAATTTTGATAAAGCCAATTAAAGAACTCAAAACGAGCTTAAAGAATTCAGTGAAGGAGTATTTTCATAGACTGAAAAGGCAGAGTGAACTAACAGCAGATAAAGATACTTTTAGATACTTTGGTGCCCAAAACAAATGCTAATTTAGCTAGCATCCTGAAGATTCTTCCACGTCAGTAGTCATGGATGCTTTTGAAGAAAGGGTTGCCTTTCTGCCTTAATTAGAGAACAGGATTTCTATTTACATCTGTCATTTATAGGAAATAGCTTGTATAAGCTCGCCATTTCATAAGAAAATTCTAACAGGCTTCTTGGTCAAGTTAACTTTTGTGCCGCTTCTACATGCAATAGCATGAGTATCTACACTAGTAAAAGGGAATACCTCCAAGTCCTATTTTTAAAAGTACTTCACAAAGGCTGCTTTCTGCCCAAATAAGGAAAGAAAAACTATGCTGTTATTTTATTTTTTTTAACCTAGGAATTTGAAAAATGAAGAAGGTGCCTGTGCAGCGTTGGTGCAGTCCAATACGCTATTCTACTGCCCTCTTCTGTTTCCTTACATTGTTTAACAAGTGTAGGGGATATTGTTTTTTAATACACATATATGCTTTGAACTAAAAGCAGGTGAATATTTTCAAGCCCTTTAAACTTTATAAGCCTTTCAATCAAAAAGAGATTTTCTCACTTCTACCACAGTAGAATCTTCGTCCTTGGAAATATTCAAAAATCCAACTGGGTTGCATCCTGGGCAACCTGCTGTAGGTGACTCTGCTCTGAGCAAGGAATTTGAATGAGACAATCTTCAGTGATCCCTTTCACCCTCAACCACACTGTGATTCAGTGACAACCTTTTAAAACCTTGTAAACATTTGACTGCGTTTTACATGTATTATTTCTTTTTCCTAACAAGATACACATATTTCATTTTCCTTGACAACACAGCAATTCTGAAGAAAACAGTTTTGTCAGTAACTCCATTCTATTACCACAACATAGACAAAGTCTTTTACAACATAAAAACCTGAAAAATGCACCTGATGTGAACTATGGCATTAAACAGATTTATGTGCAGGGGAGTTTTATTAAAGACAGAGAATTCTTAATTTAAAAGGTTTTATGGAACGTGTGAAATGTAGCAGTACAATGCCAGATTCCCATTTCGCTCCAGTGAACCTTTTTCAGGTGTTCAGTTCAAATGACCAAAGCTAAATCTCACTGGTAATCTGAACTGTTTTCTTGTACAGTATCACATTTCCCAGCATACCGTCTAGGCCATGGACACAGACTATAAGATGTACTCCTTCTTCTGAACACTCATCATCTTCCATACTGAAATAAGGTATTGAAGAAGCCAGTTTGAAAACATCACTATACATAAATCCAGGAAGTTTAAGTTGCCTCAATTCTTCTTTAGCCTGTAGGAAACTGGAACAAAAAAAATACTTATTACACATTTATTATTGCTAGATAAATGTGGGGTCTTCCAGGATACAGTTTTCTACTGTCATTTTGCTTTGTATTCTATGTAATTACATGAAGGAAAATATATTTATCAAATTACTATTTTCACAAAATAAGCCATTTCCTCAGAACATTTTTACTGTAGATTCCTACAGCCCCTTTTCCTCTGTAACATAAACCATATCTCAACCTCTACTCTATTCTCTCTTTTGATGGTCCTTGCAAACTCTCAAGTACTTCTGAAACCACTGAAGATGCTGGGTTCATTGTGGTCTTGAGCAAGCAACAGCTTTGTTTCCATGTAATAAAAAAATTATAGAAATTATAACCAATTGGATGTCAAGGTTAAGATTTTTACAGACTTTTAATAATTCTTGCCAAGCCCATTTCTTCGGTCAGAAGAGAGCTGGTCAGTGCTGTAATGTCTCACCATGAGGTTCCTGTGGTAGGCTGAATAACTGATACTTGCTTCTGAAACAGCCAGACCCAGACTTCTGATCTTTTACATATTCTATGAAGGCATACACTGTAAAGTTTTTAATAGCTGCGATCCCTCACATGCTATAGGACTCCTTGTCTTCCTTCCTCCCTTTCTTCCACTTTCCTTAGTTTTTGTGTATGGCCTTCCTAATTGCATATCAGTTTCCCTGCAGCACATAAAGCTTCATGCTTTCTTATGCTCCCTTATCTGTTCTGCATGATCCCTCATGGCATCAGGCTATACCCCATGATCTTCTGCCTGTTGACTGTTTCTCTCCCATTCCACCTTTTGCTCTCTGTTTCCCCAGCTTTATCTTTAGCTCATTCCTCACTAACTGGCAGGAACAGGCCTCAATGATGTCAGTCTGAACAGAAACCACTGCTGACAGCTGTTCTTATCACTCTGCAACAGAAGCTACTTGAGTTTGTACTCAAGGCATGTTTCCTGAACACACCAAGGGTGGTTCTTTATGGAGCAGATCATACCCTCTGGATTCACAGTTATCTCATGTTCCAGGAGACTGCTTTTCCCACTGCCAAGTCCTTGATTTTATTCTGAGTTCATTTTTGTTACAGAACAGCCTGAGTTGTCTCTGCTCTTCTTCTTTCCCATTCCACACCAGTACCTGCTGTACAGTATTTCTGAAGCTGCTTTTCTGGCCACTTCTGACCGGTTTTCCTCCACCTG
This sequence comes from Illadopsis cleaveri, assembly GCA_013399915.1. Taxonomy (NCBI): domain Eukaryota; kingdom Metazoa; phylum Chordata; class Aves; order Passeriformes; family Timaliidae; genus Illadopsis; species Illadopsis cleaveri. The sequence goes on along the minus strand of VXBB01011161.1, from coordinate 380,282 downwards.
ACTGCTCACTCCTTTCTGTTCCCAAGCTGCTCTTCACAAACTATCTGGCCTTTTACCTCTTCCACCTGCTCAGCATTTGTTTCTACCTCTCTTTTGAATTTTCTCTCATAGCAACATTTTACTTCCAATGCAACACATAAGCTGCTGCTTCACATGATCAATTAGCAGCAGGAGGTTATCAGGGGAACTCCTATGTTTACAGCAAGAAGAGGTACAACCTGGGATCCCTGACATTCCTCTAAATTTGGCTTTCCTGGTATCCAAAATGCCAGTGCAATTTAGAGCACTGTGGTCTCTGAGGTGTTACATTTTTGATATTTGAAGTTAAGATTTAAAAATAAGGCCATTACCATAGCTTGTATTACACATTTGCTTCGCTTAGCTAAGCTGATGGACAACTGGTTACACAGTGGTTTTGGATTTATGTTTTTAAACTCAAAGCATATTTTCCCAAGCTTGCTATTTTAACAATTTCCATTTTATAAAACACCATTTTATGCTCAGTAGCCTTTACAACATCATTCTTCAGCTGAATGATTATTTTTTAAACACAACAAAGAAAAATCCTGTTTTGCTTGTTTTTCAAACCACATGAAATTACAAGACAACTCATAGAAGTTTAGCACTAGGATACTTTTTATCTGAGCATCTAGAACATGCTGTTACTTGGGCATGCAGAATTCAGAAGCCACAGTTCTGGGGCATTCTACAGCCCAACCATGCTTCTATTCCCCTTCTCTCTTATATTAACATAATTTCTAAAAGTAAAAATCTTGTTTTAAAACAGTCACTTACGCTAACATTTGAGGTTTTGGGGAGCTTTCATACCAGGAAACAGCTGAAGCTGAGCTGTAGGATATGCTGCCTGGCTGTTGTGTAATTGCATCAGATTTATTCTTTGAAGAAGAGGTAACATTGCAGGGAGAGTCTCTCAGAGAAGAAGGGAAAGACAAACAACCAGGAGTACAGACAGGGGGCACAGTCATTATGTCTTGCAAGTGTCCACTGTCAATCATTTCAGATCTCAGGGCTCTCTCTTCTGCTAAGCCATGATCCTGGTCAGCACTGCAAGCTCCATCTAATATACTATAATCAGTTTCTTCATAATACCCATTTTCAATCATTTCTTGATCCTCTTCTTCTTCCTCATCTTGTTGGGAAGAACAAATAATTTGTTTTTCATATGCTTCCTTTTGAGGGCTGACAGGATTGCTATTGTCCATAGGCCAAATGTCTGAAATATCTGTGCTGCTTTGAGAGCCAAAATAGTTTTCAACAAGCCCTTGCTTTACTATGTCAGCACTACCAGCTGGAGAAGGATTATCTGTACCAGTTTCACTTTTAGCTACTGACAGTTCTTCAGTTGTGCCCTTTAGTTCTAAAGGCTCATTATGTTTTTCTTTGTTTGTTTTTTTAACTGCTACATTTACAGATGAAGAACCTGAAAGAGCAGATGGCTCACTCACACAAGTTGTTTCCAAACACAACTTAACTGTTTTTTCTGTGGCTCTAGGATGCTTTTCAAGGTCCTGAGAGTCCTTGCAGCTTGTACCAGGGTCTGTTTGTGGGCTGTAACTTTCTACATCAGTAGGCGTGTCCTCATCTGAAACAACCAAGTGTAACAGATCTTTTTTTCCTGAGAGTGAGGAATGTATAGACAGAGTTTTGTTATCCAAGCGCCCTGAACACACAACAAGCTGTTCCTGCAAATTGGTGTTTGATGTTTTACTATCATCACATTTTGGCAAGTCAATTGCTCCTAGATCCAACACTGTTTTGCTGTCACTTAGCTGGCATTCAGGGACAACAGATATCTTTGAATTCTCATCAGGTGACAGCTCATCATCATCTGAAGGCAGAGAATTTATGGATGTCAGGGATGACTGTATTTCACTTACAGCACTTGTACTCTCAGTGCAATGGCTTTCGATTGTGTTTTTTATTGCACAGTCTGGTTTTAGTAAGGGCTGAGGAAACGTTCTCTCACCATTTTGTGCACTTTGTCCATGAACATTTTCAAAAACATGATCAGGGTTGGGGTGAGTTGCAAAAGAACTTGGTTCACTTTCTACACCTGAATCTGAAAATCTGGAAGAGGCATATGTCACACTAACATCTGGTAATTTAGTTATGTCTCCACTTGCAGAGATTTGACTTTCCTTTATTGAAAGAGCAGGTGGATTGCATTTCATTTTTGTCAAAATGTCACTGGTATGCTGACAATTTCTCTCATGGACCTCTTCCTTTTCAAGCATGTGTTCATGTTCTTCCAAATTCAATTTATTTCCAGTTTCTGAAGACTGAATATTGGGTGTCAGCAAAACCTCTTCGTGCACTTCATCTTGCAGAAACTTAGCCCATGATCCAGTGTGAGCCATTCCTTTCTCCTCTTCATAAAGATTCTTATTACTTGGTTTGACCTCAGTTGCCCTGACTCCTGAGGAAGCTGGCTGATCTCCACAACAACCTTCAAGTGTACCTCTGTCTTGTAAAGCGCTATCTGCTTGAATAGTTCCAGAACCTGTCTGGGAGATAGTCAGTCTATCAAAAATAGCCACATTTTCACAGTGCACAGGACTACTTGGACCTGGTTGGTCACCTTCAATCTTGCCAGCCATTTCGTCATATGGCAACAATGGAAGGTCTCTTCGAGTTATTTGCCTGATGCAGGCCTTTGTATCACAAGGAACTTCACCTACTCTAGGGTCCAGCCCTTCATTAGCATTGTATGAAGGCTCACCATCTAACCTTCTACAGGCATTTTCCAGTGCCGCACTCATCAAACATTTGTATCCTACTAACACCACAGAGTCCTTTGAGTTCTGTTTTACGACTTTCTTTGTGTTTTCAGATTTTATTGTTTTTATGAGCTTAGCAACCTTAGCTTTGGATTTATTTGTGTCTTCATTTTTCCCTTTGAAGGTTTTTGTCAGCATCTTTTCAGCTTCTGATTGCCAAAAGACGGAGGCACCAGCAGGTCTTATTTTCGGTTCTGGACTAGTAAAACCAGCAACGAAACTTTCTTCAGCTTCAAATTTATCCAGTTTATTAGACTCTGCCCTTGGAACATTCTGAGCTACCAACCAGGGTACATCCAAATCTGTCACAGAAGAGGGGGCAGGGGAAAGAGAAAGTATGTTTACAATAAGGTTATGCAGATAAGTGATACTATAACACACTAGCAATTATAGAATTTTACACATCCTCAAAACTCATGCTAAAATCCCATATCCAATCAAATACATGTAATCCCTTAAAGCCAGCAAGAAATTTATTTAAAAATACTCAAGTTTTACATAATTTTTGCTCCCTTCTTCAAAGAGGAAATTGTACTGTGAGGTGTGTTTACCTTCAGTAATTGAATCTAAATACCGATCTTCAAAGATAATAGGCAAGGAGTTCATATCTCCATCTAGTTCACTGCATTCAATAGGGAGGGGTGGAAGAGAACTGCAGAAGGAAATGTTTTTGATAGCTGCACACACCTGTAGATGACTCTGGGCACTGAAAAAAGGAAGCAATCCTCCATGAAAAAAACAGAACTATTTATTTTTACATTAATAGAAATTACCAACAGTTTAATTCAATTTAGTAGAAGGTTTTCTACTAATTAACTATTAATAGCTTGATTATTTAATAACTTCTTAAATAACTTCCATTACTTCAAATCTAATTTGGGAACAAAAGTTTGTCTTGAATCTCTGAGGTATTTTTGCAATGCTACTTCTACACAACATATACTATAAAGTAACAGTACTACATGCTATATACTGTGGAATTCCAAAGGCTACTCACTGTAGTTCCTGAAAGGCAAGAGCAGCTTGCCTAGGATGCTCAAAGCAAAAGAATGCTTCAGCAAATCTGCGCACCTGCAAGATCCAAATGAAGGTAGAGCTTATTTTACCTTACAAATAATGTTTAAAAATCCACCAGCATTTCTATGCATCGATGTATCACAATTTTAATTTGTGCTCTGGATAACTGGGAATTATATTAGACTCAACTGCCTACTGAAAATTTGATTTCCAATAAATCAATCATACAAATCAGGCTCAAACAATAACACACGAAAATATTATTGGAAATTTTGATGGGAAGAAAGGAAATAACTGTTCAATTGACACTTCTGAATCAGCCTGAGTATTACCTTCAGAAGCAGAAACCCATTAGATATTCTGCAGTCTCAAAATATAGAGGAGTTTTTCAAACTTTCCACAAGTACTCTCTAGCCCATAGTAAACTACTGTGCAAAATAATCTTTTGTTTGCAAAGACTTTGGCTGGAAATGATAAAGACAGTAACAGACTGTACATTAATAATAAGCTTTGTATTAAAGATTTAATTGTATGTCTGAGGTCAATAAACAATACAATACTGAAGTGGTATTTACTAACACATGGCAGCATATTTTTTACCATCAAATGTATTAAACCATCAATATTTTACCATCAAATACATGCTAAAATAGAGAATATGAATTACACAGCAATTTGCTGCAAATGAAAACATAATCAATGTACTGAAAATGTAGTATCTAGAAACCCCAAAGGTTTTGTATGAGATTACTCACATTTCCAATATTCTATACAAATATTAATTCAATCAATATGCATTTTATTTTTGCAACTGACAAATTACCTGCATCAAAAAAAAGCAAACCAAAGAGCATGGGCTGTGCAATGGTTGTTGGTAACAGCTTGTTCATTAACATTAATTTGTTTGTATCAATTTAAACAAAATTTCTGTCCCACTTAGAGAAATACATATTAGTCTACTAAATCAATAATTTATTTTCCAAGTACTTCCTGGTCTCCTACAATTTTATTTCTTTAATATACTCTGGGTCTTCCTCTTAAATTATGGAGCTTCCTGAACAGACTGTGGGAGTTTTCAGTGTGAAACTGGCAACAAGTGTGAAGACCTAGTTCAGTTCCCTCAGCCCTCTCACTCAGAGCTGCAGCCAGCATCAGTGCCCACCCTGAGCACAAACATGGCTTTATGAAAATCTTGTGCATAAACTGGCAAACATCACATTTTCAGGACCACATTAATTTTGTTCAGAGATAAGCACTTGCATGGGAGCTCATTTTCCCTGATACACTGCTCAGTATTACACTTTTAGAGAGCATCACTTCGATTAATTTCAAGTTTTGTAGCTTCTGCACTTTTTTGTTTTCTTAATATAAGAACAACGGAGGAAAAATTTGTTCCGAGGTGCTTAAGAAAAAAACAAATCCCCAATCACAAACAGTTTACCCCAAATCTCTAACTTGCAATAGAAACTGAAAGTCCTGTCCCAACCTCCCAGAATTTATTGTAGTGTATTACATGAAATTTATTTTAGTCATAACATCACCTCTGAACAGTCATGGAAAATGCTTTGAAGGAAAAAGAAAACACAAAATTCAACAGTTTCTTCTAAATGCAAGTTCCACCCTTGCCAGAACTCAATTTACTTTCAGAATTTGTTGTTAGGAGTTTGTACACACACATGTGGGACTAGAATTGATGTTCCCAAGTAATTTGCTGCATTTTCCCAGCTGGCTTTTCTAAACAGACATCTACTTTGCAAATATATGTTTTTTTTCAGAGCTAATGCCCACCCTTTCCCCCAGGAAGAGGGGACTGTTACACAATAGACTTAACAGATAATTTTACTGCTTAGAAACTATATTTTAGAACAATTGATCATGAAGAGTGGACATTATAATTTTAAATTAAGGAATTTAAAAATTAATTAAAGATCCTAATCAATCAAGTAATAGTTACAGGAACATTGCCAAATTAGTAGATGTCTGTGGTATATGTCAAGAAAAGGGCACACAGCTGCTTCCCAGGAAGCAAGCAAGGTAGTTTTGAGTTTAGATGTGAGCACTTCATCACATAATGTAGCTGAAGTTATATGGAGACTAGATTTTAGAATACTGCACTCTCGCCAACAGAAGAGGAAGGCATTTTTTCATTTGCAATAAATCCCATTTGTAATTAAGTAATTCCAGTGCTGTTGAAGAAAATCTCATTACCAGCTCCAGACAACTCCAAGTAGAATAGCAGCAGTATAAAACTAGTTGAAAGCAAGCTCCAAAAGCACATAAGTCTTTATTAATGAGAGGAAAGAACCCAAATCAACAATACTTTGTTATGTTTAATCAGTGCTTAACTTACTGAAGGACTGAGGCACTTGCTAGGACACTGTTAAACAGGCTCTGCAGAACCAGAGTCACTGCCAGCTCTGCTAATGACGCAGGAACCATTGACTTGGGCTGACTCCACAAGGACTTTGCAGGAGGAAATTGCAGCTGCCTACTCCTAATCTTTACAGACTTCCCAGAGACATGGTTTTTATGGTCCTCCCAATGTAAACAGAACAACTGTGTATAAAAACTGCTGTGGAATACATATGGTGTGTCTGCATATTTATGAATAGCAGCAGTCAGAGATCTTAGTTTTCAGCTCTCCTATTTTAGGACTAATCAAACTGAAAGAAATAATTTTGGAAGAATATATTCAGACCTACCAGAAGATGTCACTATGAAACAAAGAGATGAACTACTTTAGTGTTCAAACGTTTTGTAATGTAAAATAACATACTGTGAGCAGTTTTTCAATAAAATACATTTGTAAACCTTATCAGTATGATCGTGTAGTAGATGAATGTTCAATTTTACCTAAAGCGTTCCTCACTTTTTAATGTAGTGCTTTTCACAGTATTTGAAAATAGTTAAATATTGAAACACTTAAGTAACCATAAGTAAATTACTAAAATAATAATTTCAATACTTGAACAACTCTTCACAGAAACACCTGTTTTATAAGCATCTGTGCAAAGAGGGTGAAAGTCATTTGACCAAATACAGGTGGCAGGCCTTTCTAGGGGGTATTTTAACACAAGTATCTTATCCACTCAGACTAATCACTCCCTAAAAGGGTTCATTAATAAACTTCGCCAGGGAGAAATTTCCTGTGGAAGGTAAAGTCTGGAAATATTGCAAGAAGAAAAGATAAAATGAGATTTAGCATCCAGTAGCAAACACATCAAAGTATCCCTTTCCAAAATAAAAACGTTTCTTATTCCAGAAAGGACAGGTAAGTCTCTTAAGAAGAGAATTAGTGGCTCATTTTTAACCTGGAGAAAAGGCTTCATCACTCTCTACAACTACCTGAAAGGAGGTTGTAGCCAGGTGGGAACTGGTCTCTTCTGCCATGTGCCAGGTGAAAAGACAAGAGGAAATGGCCTTAAGTTGTGCCAGGGGAGGTCTAGGTTGGATATTAGAATTCTTTTTTTTCACAGAAGGAGTTGTAAAGCACTGGAACAGACTGCCAAGGGAAGTGGTGGAATCACCATCTGTGGGAGTGTTCAAAGTACATTTGGATATGGCATGGGGATCTGGTTTAGTGCTGACCGTGGTTGTGGTGCTGGGTTGATAGATGACCTTTAAAGGTCTTTTCCAACCTCATCAATTCCATGACTCTAAATGTCAAGATACAGTCTCCAAAGAGGAGAATTAGTAGGTCATCTTTTAAATCTCAACTAAATCCAATAACCAGAAAGCCTGCATCACTTGGTATGTCCAGATAATGGCTGCAGTGGAACATGATCATCATTGTAGATTTCCCAAGGTGTGTTTATACAATCCCTCTGAATATAAATTCTCAAGATATTATTAATAGAAGTTACAATTTATTATACTAAACACTGCAAAACAAGACCCAATATCAACAACTGAACACACTCTTAGAAAAGATAAGGCTGAAATTTAACATCTCTTTTTCATTTAAAGGTTCACTGAATTTATGGATTGTGAGTACATGCTCTACTGCCACATGGGAAACCCAGTGGAGAATGGTTTCTTACATACATTTTAACTACATATATTTGCAAAGTATTCACATAAACTCGGATCATCTTGGAGTGCAGAAAACAAGTGTCCATTTAAAAATGAAGTAATATCACATTGCTGGTTCTATCTGAGTTGGCTCAGGTAAAAATCCCTTCTCAATGCTGTATTTTGTGATTCTTACAGAGTTAGCCTGCTTGCTTTCTGCTATCAGGCACTAAATAAAAACGTAATTTTAGGATTACCTATGCCTTGCATCTCCTCTCCAGTCTTCAATTGATTAGAGAGTATCCACAAAGTACAGTGACAGATAACAAAAGTAGTGAGCATAACAGCAACTCACAAGGACGCAGGGCATGCAGATATGAAATCAAATTATACTTTTTTTTTTTTTTTCACAGGGAGGAAGGGAAGTCCTATTTGAATTTCCAGGTTTTTTCAAACTGGAAAGCATCACAGAAATACTTTTAATATGTGCAATATCTCAATTCCCACAGTATAATAAATACTTTGATTTATACTCCCTAAAACAATTGCAGGAAAACTCAATAATTAAGGCATTTATGAGCTAAGGAGGACGACGTACATCATAGATTTTAAAAGAACCACATACAAACATTATAGTCACCCCAGGACACACATTTAAGAAGATAAATACAAAATCATTAGCAGTGTCTTTTCTGGAGCAGTAAAAATTAATATATTAATTTTTCCTTTGGTTTTATTAAATATAAATTTGTACAAAAACTAACATACCAGCAGCTGAATGCAAAGCAGGTTAAATGAAACAGTATTCTTTTTTCATACCTTCCACCAGTTTACTTGAGGAATTCCAGTATTTATACAAAAACCACAGGAAGGTAAGTAAGATTCATAGACAGATAATAAAATGATCCCCCTCTCATGGCTAGCACAACAAACAAATAACCCTTGCATTCTTTCTGAAAGATTCCATTTATTCTCCATAACAGGCTATTTCCACAACCACAATTTCCTCACTTACCAATGTGATTTATCAAGTAAGAGTAATGCTTTAGTCCATACTGGATTATATTTCGCTATGGGAACAGTATTGCTGTGCTTCTGCTTGCAGAGAGCCCACAACAATTGCACACAGCCATAGACAGACCAACAGCACTATAGATGTGTTAGTACACACACACAGACTCATGTGCCAGACCATTTCACATACACTTCTTTTACAAAATCCCATTAAGAGACTTTTCAAAACTTACTAACATCATAAATTCTTAATTCAGAAAGAAATACACTTTGTTTATGATGTAAACAGGCAGCCTAAATATAGCAGAGAAGTAAAATGTAGGGTGGGCACTAGACAGGCTCCCACAGGAAAGTACATCAGTCTGCACAAATGTATGTTATTCCACAGTCTGCAATCTGCCTTCTGAACTGCATTTCTTATTCAAAAGAACAGTGAATTATTTGGTTCATAAACATAAATAATATGTTTTATGCATTATATTCCAACAACATAATACATTATATACAAGGTAACAAATGAAAAGCAACAGCTCCCTTTACAATTCCAACCAGCCTTCCAAAATATAAATAGAAAAATGGTAATCTGGAGTCTCATTTTGATACACATTTCCATTACAATGTGTCCCAGTAAGCATATGAAGGTCCCTGGGTCAATACTTACTCTTAATGTGTGATGCTCTTGTGCTAGCAAAGCTGTAACCTCGTCTTGTAAGGTAATGACCTCCAGAAACTGCCCCCAAAGAGCCATCAGAAGTGAGCAAAGCTGAGCAAGATTCATATTTATAAGTTCTGCCAGTTCATCAGGATTTTCCATTTTCTGAAGTCAGGAAAAAATATTTACATGATTCACCGATGAAACCATAATGTACAAGAATAATTTAAAAAAAGAGTATACTTTATCTTAGTGAGAATTTTAATTTAAAAAGCAACTTCCAAATGAGAACTATTTGAACTAAGTATCAAAACTGGATGTCCTGGGGTGTCCTCAAACCAAGACACTGGATCAATCTATGTTACCACAGCAATAGATTATTTTATGTTGTATTAAATATTATCCCCTTGCTTTTTAGAATTAGGACTCCTGTCCAAAAATTAAAGCAATAATTCCACTTATGGCAAAGATAACTGAGTTCAACCGTTGTATTTTTTAACATGTAAAGATACCATGTGCCTGAAAGGAAGAGAAATCAGGAAACCAAAACTCGACACTTGCTATGTTAGTCTAACTTTGATAAAATCATAAGAATTTAATATCTCCATTTCAGAATAGTTATAACTCACAGTAACCTTTATAAGATGCTAGATATCTACATAGATTTTTATGCATAGTCAGGAAGCAGTGTAATAGCACAGGCTTCCTAGAACCAGGTCACACCAAGACAAATTCGGTGTGAAACAAGTTTTGCCTTCTTTACAACATCCGTAATCCTGTGATACAGCCCTGCAGCAATTGTAGATAGCTAGGCTTATGTTCCCTGCCATTTTAAAAAATAACACAGTTTTTCAGAAACTCATTGTAGGCCCGTAAGGCACTGAGGCAAAGGGTTTAAAACAAAAAGATAGTAAAGAACCAACTGTAGCAACATTACAGAGCTAGTAGGAAAAAGGATTGCAAATATAGAAACATCAACTTAACCAATCATAAGAGAAATAAGAGAAACTTTTGGTAAGAACTGTACAAAAGAACAGAAAGAAGAAAACTGAAAATGTTTAGCAAGTAAGGGAGAAACTAATGAATTCAGAGAAGCTATGTAAATATAAAAACTGTTTAAATACATAAGGTAAGATTAGTAGTTGCCTATAGAGAGCAAGAAGTGCTGAATTTGTCTCCAGTTTTACAAATTACATCGTTTGAAAGGCCATATTACATTTTCTTGCAGTTATACTACTGTAGTAACTAAAGGTGAGCTGACTGTTCTTCCAAGTTGGGCAGATGGCCCACTTGGCAACAAAGCATGGATAATTTTTCAAGAAGTTTTAAAACCTTTAGACTTCGCTGTGACCCAGAAATCAGTTATTCAGCTGGGGCTAGTTATGACTAAGGAAAGAGATGGGGAGACAAATCTAAGCCATTTAAAGTAGACAGTGTTTCCTTAACAATGCAGGGAAAACAGGAAAAGGAGACAGCATCAGAACAAGTACTTTCAGATGACGGGATGACTTGCAGAATCTCCTTCTGTAAAACCTACTATTGCTTGACCTTGTGTCATTGTTATTTGATATCACCAAATCCCAGAAAATCAAGTTATAACTGCAGAAAATTAAAACCATGATTTTCATACAAGTAATGCACCTTTCTAAACTTCCAGTTCCATGATATAAATAGTTACACAGTTACCACTGACACACCAAGCCACTAGATCATCAATTCAGTTTTGGCATCAGATGTGCAATTTCTGTTTGGAGGAAAAGTTGAAATAAGTGCTGGCAAAAAACATACATGCTGTCACCCCTGAAACAAACCATTTATTCCCAAGTGGCATATAAAATCAGCACATTCTACTTTTATAGCTATTTCACTTATTTAATACATGAAAAAAAAGCTCTGTACCTTGACTTCTTCACACAATTCTGTAAGACGAGTATCTACATCTATGTTTTCTGGAAAGATGAGAGGACATACCCATGAGTAATGTATTTTCCAAGTTGCAGAGTAAAACAAATTATCTCACAAAACAATTTTAAGACATGAAAAAGAATTCATCAAATAAAACTTGAAGCCATATTAAGTGTCAAGGTTATTAAGTAAACTATAAACTTCCATTAAAATTCTCCATAGCGACTTCTGAGATTGAGGACAGAACATAATTAAGAAAAAAAATTTGCAATTATTGTGATTGCTTATCATGATACCTTGTCAAGGACAACAATCTTCCATTCAAAATTAAATTTGAAAACACTGTAGTTCAGATGATACAGTTTTCAGATTATCCATTGATACTGCTGCTATTCAGCAGCAATGTCATAATTTAAAACCAAGGTAATAGAATTCCTCTTCTACCAGATTTTGTAGAGAAGCCTTATTCCCATATCATTTTTCTAAAGGTATATCATTTACAAGATACATGAATAAAAATACAAGTCTTTAGTTGTATGAGGAATTATTTTTTAGTCAATAAAACTGTTCTTTAAGCAATCTCTTAGTAGCTCAATGTTAAGAGCAAATGAGTCTAACACAGTATGGCAGCTTAAACTGGATCTGAACCTTGAATGACTCATTTATGAAGAAAACATACATTCCTTCATGAAAATGTTTTTCCTTTTTAAACAGTCCTGTTTACTTTGGGGGATTTGATAAATCAAATAATAATTTGGTATTATGTTTAATTTCCTTCTGCATCTGAAGTATGAGTAATAAGGGAACAATTCATAAACCCTAAAATTGCCTGTAACAAGCAAGCAATTTAAATTTATATTTTTATAAAATATTTTATATTTCATTTTTGAAACACAGTATTAAGGACAAAAATGTTAAATATTTCCTGAAGACACACAGCAATAAAATATGCCTTGAAAGCCCCAACAGTAATTTCAGGGTATGGATAATTAACAAAGGTTTACAGAACAGCAATAGTGTGTATACCCAACTTCTATTTTAATTATGCCACCTATACTTGGTAAGTACATCTTGATTTTTTAACTAACAGCATTCATCATACTTTGGTTTGAACTTTATATCACACAAATTAACTCACAAAACTCATTCTGAGAAAAAAAGCAAATTGCAGAAATGTATGATGTTCTCAGAAAAAAAGTTTACAAAAGCTGTTTAAAGAAACTACATATACCTTTTGCTAAAGGTATATGATAATTTTTCTGAAAATGTGTGAAAATAATTTAAGCTATAATACTAGTTTTGGTATGGCCAGACAAATTTTGTCATTAATGAAAAAATGAAATGTTTTACTTATGACACCATGCTGATTATTTTTTTGTCACACTTCAATTGAGAATACACTTGTTAAAAAGACTTAAAACTCCGAAATCTAAAATCATTATGGAAAACTCCAAACTATATTAATATCCCAATGCTATATGAAAAAAAAGAAGACAGAATAGAGCCAACACCAAAGGAAATAAAGCACTTACATTCTGTAGCAGTAATGTTAACCCAGCAAACATCTGATGCGATTTTGCTGGCTCTGCTAAAAACCAGTTTCGTTTTCTTTTTATAATAAAACCAAAACACATTTATAGATGATTAAGCTGGTGATCTGCTATGAGACTGAACTGCTATTATATCCTTTTCCCAACTGAAACTTCCTTGTGCTTAAACAGCACTGTAATCTTTTGTCCAGCATCAAAGCCCACACTGACACTCTCTGAGGGAGGATTGGCCTATGTAGATATGGACAAATGCACCCCAAGTACTCATAATGCCTTGTGTGGTGTTTGGGAGAATTAAGTCTTAAGATACCAGAAGGAATCTGAAAGATTTCTCAGAAAGAAAAGGTATTAATTAATTATCTAAAAATCATGAGTCTGTGTTGCATTAAATGAAGCTATAATTTTAAGCTATTTTTTAAATGTTGATGACTGACTGAACTTTCACTCATTTTTGTTTAGTAAAGTAGAACAACACTAAATCAAAAAACATGTCTTATTTTATCACTTATACTCAGCCTAAGATTTTGTAGCTCGGTTCTGCAGACTTCAGAGTTCAACATGTTTTCTATGGCTGAATATTGAAATTGTTTCTTTCACCAAATGGAGAAACATTTTATATTATTAATAAGAATATAATATTTTATAGTATCAATAAAAATCTGAGGGATTATATCACCTGCTTTGGAAACATACCTAGGTAGGCGAATCTCTGGGTTCGTGGATACTTTCTTCTGAGAAGGCGTTCATAAAGGACCTGCATGCTGGCCTTGGCTAGTTACAGGGATTGTACACACATGACTAGTTACTACACTCCTTTTTTCACCTGTGATTTATTATTTGCCTTAAAGTTAGTAAAAAAGCTTATTGCTAGCCTAGCAATTAGTGCAGTTAGGTCAGTACATGAAAACATATCATTTTAGTGTAGTTTCTAGATTAAGTATCACTTGTGATACGTTAATTAAGGTAGCGCTTCTTATTCCCTGAAACCAGTAATATTTAAATGCTCAATTACAATTATTGAGTCCAACAGTTGTCTTTACATGCTTCTGCAAAATCAGTGCTTTGTGTTAAAATTATATGACAGAGCAACAGCAAAGCAAACAGAAGAAACAAAATTAAAAAGAGAATAATTTTATCTTAAACAAAAAAATGATGATTCTGAAGTTTAAACAGGACTGGATATTCTCTTCTGCAATGCCCATTTAAACTTCACAGATAAAATATCCATTATAAAAAAAGTTCATTTACTTTAAAAGTTTTTAAAAAAAGCATAAATTATAATTGTGTACTTTGTGAAGTTTAGAGAGCCTCAATTTCTTTATGGACATTACAGAAACAGCTTTTTTTTTTGTTAACTGCTGATGGATTTTAGAAACATTAGCGTTAATGGTAGGTATTATTTTTCATGAACAAAATGTGAGTAATAATTAAAGCTTACATGATTAGTACTTTTTATTATATCAATTGTCCCAATCAATGTATAAACAAAATAACTGAAATAAATGAAAAAGATATTTATAAATATGAAAAAAAACAAGTAATTCTAGCAGAGACTTAAAAAATAAAAGTAAGAATTAAACCCACAGGAAACAAACTGTCAGTAGTATATGTACAATGAATGGTAAATCTAAGTTGTAATTTTCTCTTCAGATATTTATTGTGAGCATTTCTGTTCAAAACTACATTCCTATAAGCTAAATTACCCATATAGATGAGAAAAGGTCTGATTCAAGTTCCACTGAAGCTTGTGAGTGGTTTTGCTGAATTCAATGTGGTTGAAAGATACAACCCAGCACTGCATTGCCAGTATGCAACTCAATGGCAGCTTTTCTCTATTACATACATATTTTAGAGGAATGTTTTAGGGGAACTGAAGATCATACCTGACACATTTAAGTATCAAGATTTAGTCTAAGCCTATCCTTAGAACAACAATAGTGCCATCAAACTCAATATATTGAGCTGGTAAAGCAAATCCAGAGAAGGGCAACAAGGCTGGTGAAGGGTCTGGAGCACAACTCCTGTGAGGAGTGGCAAAGGGAGCTGGGCTTCTTCCACCTGGAGAAAAGGAGGTTCAGAGGAGATCTTACTGCTCTTCTAGAACTGCCTGAAAGGAGGGTGTAGCCAGGTGGGGGTCAGCCTCTTCTCCCAGGTAACAAGTGACATAGCAAGAGGAAATGGTCTCAAAATGTACTAGAGGGGGCTTATATTGGATATTAGAAAAAATTTCTTCATTGAAACAGTGGTCAAGCATTGGAACAGCCTGCCCAGGGAAGTGCTGGAGTCGCCATCCCTGGCATGTGGATGTGACACTTGAGAGATGTCATTTAGTGGTGAACATGGTGTTGCTGGGTGAATTGTTGGACTTCATAATCTTTAGAGGTCTTTTCCAACCTAAATGACCCTCTGATTCTAAGATTTGGAAAAAAGTAAATTTTGACCTTGAAAGGAAAACTAAAAGTTGAGTCACTCCATTATTAAGGTGTTTCCCTCTGTATCAAAATTAAGATAACTGACAGAAAAATGTAGCAGTAACTGTAGCAGTATTTTTGCTTCTATAAAGAAAACACCTCAGTTTCTAGTATTTTTCTATGAACAGATTTGTAGTATGCCCCCTGAATTTTTTTTCCACCAAAAATAGCTTCATATTTTGTAATATAGAAATGAAACAGTCTTTCTTTGAATCACTAACTGACCACATAATATTTTTAATATATCTTTCATATCTCAAATACCAACCTTACTGTTTCACCATGCTTAGTTTTGACACTGGTAAAATTAAACAATATAAAAATCAGTAAGTATTGTCTACAATCCATATAAATGTCAAATGATTTTTTTTTTAATAGAACATGACTAAAAAGAGTATATGCTTGCTGAGGAAAAAGTCTAAATCATTGTTTACAATGCCAATGTATTTTCCTTTCTTACTTCCACTGCTCTTCTAGTTCACAAATCAAGGTTAGGCTGTCTAATATATCTTCATTCGACAGAAAAGGAATGTACACGGACATTTCCATACATCACATATAATACTTTTGCAGTTATTTTATCACATGTGATTAGCTAGAAGTCTTCATGGCAACTGTGTTTAAAAAGTTAAACTACAAACCAAGCCAGCAGCATTTTTTTCTCGTAGGTCTTTTTTCATGTAAGTTTTCAGTGAAATATTCTTCTCAAAGCTTACAGAATTCATTTTTTTGTACAAATATGCCATGGTTCCTTACAACAAAGAAGTGCCGTGTGCTACTTGGATTAATAGCTTCTCTAACTTTCTCATCACTAAACAGAGTAATTTGAAATATGAGCACAAATCAAGACCAAGAAGAAAAAAAATGTATTTCCATAGATTAAGGCTGTTATCTCCTTATTTTTTTAAAGATGTGATAGTACTTGTTTCTTTTGGATTTTTCAGTTACTAAATTTCAGATCGGTTTAAGCAAAAAATATTTTAGATGTAAGAGATATGCCATCAATGACGGTTTAGTCTAGAAGAGGTCTTAATAAACATTCACAACAAAGTGATACATTTTATGAAATTGAACATACCCAGTTCAATTCGGTGGGAAGAGGGGAGATCCTTGGTTATTGTAATGAAATATCTATGTAACCCTTTGAAAGCAAGCAGCAAAGTGGCACAAAGTGTATAGTGGAAATTATAAGCATGGCTGAGGAAAGACTCTGAAACAACAAAACTGCAACCCTAGAATAAAGAAGAAAAGGCACATATTAATTTTGTATAATAAATGAAGTGTTAGCAGAATGCTAAACACTAAATCTAAAATGACAAGCAATTGCCTCTTTTCACAAACTTGATCCACATTTTTGTGATTTTTCAATGGGTTGCGAGACACTAAAAATGAGGTCAAACACTTAATATTGTAAGCTTCCCATATGAACATTCCTGAAGCAGGTAACATAGTCTTTTGGAACAATTTTTCTCATTTCCCTTTTCACATGCCACCCCAAAACAACCCTAACAAAGTTCATTCTTTATCAAATAATATTCCTGCAGAAAAGATAAAATTCATACCTCCCAACAGAATACCAATAAAATCTTAAACTGATACATATTCTTACATCAGCTGATAACTGTTTTGTGTAGTTATTGCCAAAGACCACACTTTCAAGAGAAGGAATCACAGAGTCCCTGTTTTGTGCTGGTGCATTCCTGTTCAACCATGTATTCTTCACTGGGCGAGGAAAACTGCAAAAAGCACAAATGAACTGATAAGCTGAACATACTGCTCCTCTGTACTTCCAATGCAATTAATTTAAACAATATTCCTGAAAGTTTAAGCCAGACAGATACATTTTGAAATATAACAGGTATGAAGCATTAATTTCCTGTGGATTTTGCTGTGAGGACTTGACCTCTTAAAAGTGAAGCAGTAGAAGGAAGCTGAAAGTTGTTACACAAACTGACACTGCTGTTTTCCTAAAGGATGCCTGACCTCTACCTGCTGAGGAAGAGATCCTACCCTGAACTCCTGGAAGAACAGAGCATCCTGCAACAGTAGCCTTGTGATAACAACTAGGGAAGATGAATGGAAAATTAATGAATACAGAAAGTGGGGACTATTAGACAACAGGCAGAAATAAGCAATTACAGGTTAAAGAAAAGACTAGATTACACAGGAGTCCAGGGCTGTACCCAAGTAGAATTATCTTCTCTCTTTCAAGGGAAGTGTTAACACTGGTTGCTCCCAAGAGAAGGTGAATTGGAATGCTACTCAGAAGAAGAAAACACTCAAAGTGACCACCCCTAGGAAAGGAAGAGATGCCAATAACGTGAACATGAACCAAAGAGAGGACCAAACTGTCACCCATGAAAGCCCAAAGGACAAAGAGGAGTGACATCTGCAATTCTCAGGTTTTTCAGAAACAGGTGTTCCAGAAAAGTGAGGCAGACATGGATAGAGCACCCATTAAGTATTTGCTACATGGGGGAGCTCAGCTGCAATAAAACACATTTTAAAGTTTCTTCCACTCCCCATCATAAGCTGATCTAAAGGACAACTTGAATACTTAAAATAATTTTGTGGATACCAGCAACCCCCTACTCTCAAGGTAACAAAAGCAACATAGAAGTTGCTGTTTTGTTTCAGTATCTCCTTACATAAACTGTATCAAGCTGAGGTTTACAATTAAATAGCATTGTTGTATCATCACTTGAAAAGCCAGAAACTGAGGAAAAATACATAGAAAACCCCTCAGATTCACCACAACTTTTTAAAAAGGTCCATGGGAACAAAAATGTTTCTGACTAAAATTAGTATCAAGACCTGTTTTCATTTTCTGACAACAAATGATCTACAAAGGTTAAATACCTGAATTTCACTTGTGGGACAGTGTGATCATGTACATTTTACACACATGCTCCTACTTTAAGTGCATTAAAATGTCCATTTAAGTGTATTTATCAGATTGTGTCTTCAACAACAATTCCCACCTTCTCAGTACTTGTTTCTCTCCCAAATAAAGGCTGTGCCATCTCTTCAGATGTGTTAGTTCATTTACTCTATAACCATGCCTAAAACACATCACCAAAGCAATTCAAACCAACTAGCAGAGTTTAAGAAAAAGGACAAAAAACCCCATGAAAGCCAGCTGAATCCTCCAAACCAGCACAGCCCTACAGCACAGAACAGCTGTCTAACATACACAGAGATAGTGCTTTTCCTTATGTGAAGACAGGCACAAGGAGCGGGAATATCTCAAGCTAAAGGTCTGGGCATTTATGGCACCAAACTGGACTTGAACATGAGGAAACTTGAGGGCAGTAGCATTGAGTATTTGAAGACCATGAAAGAAAAAACAGATCAATATGCTAAAAAAAAAGGTGTGCAAAGAATACTTCATATGTGTAACTGACTGTACAGCCCTTTTTCACACAGAGAGAGATGCAAAGTAAACAGATTGCAAAGAGTAACACAAGTAGATGAAATAAAAAGGCTCCAGCAAAAATTAGCCAAAATCTTTTTTCAAGAGAGAAGTAAATTCTCCAGTTCCATTTACTGAACAAAATGGTAAATGTATCATTTGCAGATATCACTGCGATTCCAGCACTAACTGAAAACTGTGCAGATAGTTAACAGAAGGCACCCTATTTGTATTAACAGCAGCTATTTCAGTCACTGTGTACAGTGTGCAGCAGATCTTTCTGATTAAAAAAATTCATAAATATTTATACATATAAATATACACATATAAGTATAGATATTTATACATTCCTCCACTTCTCTGGCCTTGGGCATTCTCTCTCTTCTACACTACACACTCTTTGCTTCTAATTAAAAAAACCTCAAAATTTGTTTCAGATAATTTTGAAAACAAAAAGTTTCTCATCCCTCTGGGCCCTGAATTCCAAAATCATCATAGAAAATAATATGGTCCATATATTTAACATCTTCCTAATTTCTGGTTTTACAATATTTTCATTTGGACATTCAATAATTTCTTTGCATTTTATTAGCAAGAGATTACCTTATCAATGGCTGATGCAGAGCAACCAAAGAAGCATGGACTATAACCGATATGACAGAAAGGTGGAAGTAATCAAACATGACATTGACGTAATGATGAAGGCCCTGGTGTAGGTTAAAGTGCAACTTTAAAGTTCGGCTACTTATTGGCTGTAGTGTGCTCAGGTCATCTGGTCTAAAAAGAAATTAACAGAACAACATACAATTAGAACAATCATATTTAAAGTGCAAGTTATTAATAACTGACACAAATAGCAATTTAGCACAAGTCCATACTTTGGAACACAATAGCATCTCCCCCCAGAGGAAAAAAAAAATTAGAATGAGACAAACCAGTTGTGAAATCTTAAGAGATTTCAGCACTGGATTTCTTTTTTACCATCATTTATGCCTAATGTGAACACACTACACCTATAAAAAATACAGATTTAAACAGATCAAAGAGTTAACATATATTCTTGCTTTAACAAAATCTTCTATATTTAAACTTACGAGTAGTCTGTATCCGTGAAGTGTAAATCTAATGTTAGCAGAAAATTCATTTCATTAAGCGACTCCTCAATCTACAAAGAAATTGTAGAAGCATGAAATCTTTCAGGTCCCTTATTTGTACTAATTCAAATTGTACATAACAAAGCCTAAATTATCTGAATATAGTAAATTTGAACAGCAGATTACCTTCCTCTCATCTATCAGCATTTTGATTTTGAAAATCATCACATCATTCACAGAAACTTCCTCATTTTTGTAAAGAATCTGAAATGTTTTACTGCAAACTATATTGTCATGGACTGAAGCAGGAAAGGCAAGATCTGTTGCACCTGAAGAGAGAAACAAGTATTAATATAACTGGAAAACTCAGAGCAGCTAATAAGTGGAACTATAATTTCCATCAGTTTCATGGTTACTATTAAAACTGTAACAACATCAGTAATGTAAGTGGTTTTCTTTCCAGTCAGCAACTGATGAAGTTTGAAGGGGTACATTTTGTTTCAAAGAAACACTGTCAATATTTTTAATATAATTTTCTTTTAATATAAGTTCTGAAGAATTTTCGCTTTGTTACAAACTGACAATACTCTAGGCATCAAAAATTGTAATAAAACCCATGAATTCTGTATTATCACGTTAATTTGCAGGTTTTAACCACACTGAAAACAAAATACCTACAAATGAGGCAAAGAAGTTAAATGACCTATACCACTCCACTGAATTAATCAAGAACAGAGGTAATTTGTTCTTTCTTTCGAGATCTTTGCATCCTACTCAGGACAAACTAATTCTGAGCTTATCACTTGAACCTGGCATTGCATGTGCAATATGACACTTCTGCTTTCAATTCAAGGCTACTCATCAAAAAGAGTTTGGAAAAGTGTGATAAATCGTTGGGGAATCTTTTGCTGAAAAAAAAAAGAGTTAAAAGACTTGCAGAAGAAATGAGAAAGGGAATGATTTAAAACAGTCATTGAGGAAATATTTATTGTAATAGCAAAAGATTATCACACAGGAAGTATCACAATGGGTACTATACTCTGAAAAAAAATGAAAAGAAGTTGGAACTTGGAAGAACAGAAGTAACAGAAATACTGACACTTATAACTCCTCTTAAAAAATAGCTCAAAAAATCAATGTCCTCCAAGACAAAAGGTCTTAGTAGTCACGTAAATGAAGATGCAAAAGATTTTTTAAAATTCTTTTGATTCTTCTTAATAAATTACTTCAAAGGCATCCACAGGAGGAAAAAAAATCTGCAGTGTGCAGTCTACAGCTTTGGGGCCTCTAATAGAATATTACTGCCCTTGGCAAACATTCCCACTCTTAGTAACATCTTAATTCAACTTCTCTTCAGAAATGTACAAATACTGGGTTTTGCTGAAGTGTTTTCATACATATTACCAGTTTGGTGTCCTGGACAAAATGCTTACAAAGGCTGAATCATTACAGTGTAATTCCCCTATGTATAATGCCACTTTCAGCTTACATCCATCTGTGTCATCTGTTACAGCTGAAGGGCAGAGCAGATATGGCTTCACTTGGCACATAATCTGATATAGCTGCAGAGCATCAGCAAAAGGGAACTCCCACTCCCATCTGAAACAAAAGAAGTCATGGAGACAAATGGCTGAGGTCCCACTTCCTCTGCAGTGTCCGAACCTGAGTTACAGCCCCCAGCTCTGCTGACTTCAGTGTAATGCAAAGCAGCACCCCCAGAAGAGAGACAGGAGCTGCAGAGGAAAAGCTGAGTCAGGAACAGGCTAAGCCACTTCCACATGGGGAGCAAGGTCTCACAAATGTGAGGTCATTAAGGCAGAACTGCTGCTTTTTAAATCAATGATGCACTGACTGGCCAGGACTATTCCTAAGCTTCTAACCACACAAAGGGCCTTTCCCACAAGAGAGGAGAAAAAACAGTGGGATTTTTTTACTTTTGCATATAAATGATGTATTTACTCTTACATAGTAATTGCTCCTGTATATAAAATTACTAGATTTATATTTTTATTATATATATAGGTTTATATATTTATCAATTTGTATTCTACAAGATAATTTACTCTTGCATCATAAAACCAGACACCTCATTCCTTCCTACTCTGCCTTTGCTATTTTTTCCTCCCCCTTTTTTTCTCTGAAAACCAGCCATGAATTTTTGAAAGAAGGAGGAATTCAGAACATTCTCAAGTCTGAAACAACCTCATAAAGGCTAAAAAAATACATGTTTTTCATTTCATTTCCTACAGCACAACTACATCTTCCTTCAAATTACAAAAATAATACAAGACTTTCACAAGGCTGGAGCTAGAGCGAGTGAATTGCCTTATCCTCTCTGTAATGACACTCATGCTGGGTCCCAAGCAGGTCTAGTGAGCTACTAAAGGATGTGGGAAATAGAAACAGAAAAAAACCTTATTTAAATTAATGAATGATTGCATGAAGAGCTGGGCAAGGGGTGAAAGGAGATGCAAGTGAACAGGAAAATGAGGAAAAACTTAAGATTATGTATTTGACTCGGGGAGATAAAAGGAGGGGAGAGATCAAACAAACGGTCTGTGGGAGAGGGAAAAACACAGGTAATGTAAGGAAACTGCAGGTGACTTGTCCAGAGTCCAGGGAGAGCGAGAAGAAGGCAAAATGACTTGGAGAGGAGTGGGAAAATCATGACATGACAAAGCTAATAGGATTTAGAATAGGTAAGTATGAGAAAGACTGAAGAGAGAGAAAAGTACAGAAAGAAGCACCTGATCAATACAGGAAACCATTCTCAAGAGTAAGGGCTGTGGGATTCTGACCAGCCTCCTCTGTGGTTAACAAGCAACATTTTCACACAGTGAATCAGCACAGTGCTACTCTATGCTGAGACCAATAGCAGCTATTTTCTACACACAACAGCAGTCTGATAGCAGGGAATTGCTATCAGCTGGAGCAGGAGGGCTGCATGTGAACCTACAGCATCCAGCTCTGCTAAATCGAGCAAGTGGCCAAATGGAAATGGAAAGCAGAGGTTCTGGGCAAGACCTAGCACTATGATGCCCACAAGAAGGACAAACTAACCCCCTTTCACTGACCAGCTTGTACTCTTCCTTCTGCTTTGTTGTGGGACAAACATTATCAGCAACTACCTGAAAAACTAAGCTGAGAAACTGATCTAAAAAGGGCCCCAATTTTTGGGTTTGAAGAAGTTTGGGTTTTTTCTAAAATGGCTGCTTATCAGCTGAATGAGTTCCCCAGTTGAGTTCCCGGACCAAATCAGACACTTGTGTCAACAACACACACAGCAATATGAAGCTAAGACAGAGTGGCCAGGGGGAATCAAGGGCTGGCTTTTCTTCTTTGTCAGAACTGCTGATCTAAACTCACACTAAACTGCAGACTTAATGTTTATACCCTTTATGTCTTGTAACAAGAAACATGAGCTAACACATATGTCACAATTTACTAACAAGACTGCAGCTTTCTGAAAAAATAACCTAAGATCATTCAAAAATATACCATGAAATGGAAAAACTTTTTTTCCAGCAATATCAAACATATTATTAAGCGTCACTTGTCAAAAAGCGTGTTTTACTAAAGGATGTGTACCAGACCCAAATTCTCTAAACTACATTAAACTTTGCCTTTTGTAGTGGAGTAATCTTGGCTCATCAGAACTATTCATTTATCTCACACAAATCCAAGAAGTATTTAGGAAGTTTGACCAAAATTCAGTATCTATGAATTTTGTTGTTGCTGTACTCAGAGCTACTTTCAAAATGGCCTCAAAAATTCAGGTTTCAGTAACATCCTGTCACATTTTCTCAGACGGCATTACATTTTTCTTCCTTGAAATTCCTGTAATTCCACATAACACTTGAAATTTTAATTAATTTTTTGCTTTTCACATTGTTACACCATGCTGAGGTACGGCCTACACAGAATTAGGTGAGCCCTAACAGGTTTCTCTGGATTTAGTTTGCCTGGACATAGAAAACAAAAGTGACAGGTTTAAAAAAGAAAAAATATTAGGGAATTCTGTTCAGGAGGTTAAATCAATTTTCAAGTTTACCACTAGAGAACAATAGAGTAAGTTTGAAAACTGCATCCTTTCAAAGTATTCTTTTCAGAAAAAGAATGGGCTTATCAATCCGCGTAAGAGTCTGCATCAGAAATTCTCCACTGCTTTCAGATATCTACTTAGATCTGCCCTTGGTCATCTCAGCCTGAAACATGGAGAAGACTGAGCAGATCAGTGGAAAAAACCAGAAGACACGCACATAAAGGAATCATCATGTTCTGCTACCAGCAGAGGCGATCAGCAGATGAAAAATAGGAACAGAAGTTCTGTAATCAACTTTTAAGTCCCATTGTTAAGAACAAGATATATTTGCATTGTATTAGTAACAAAATTAAAAACACTTCCGTATTAGTTATTAAAAAATACGACAAAAAGTGTAATCCCTCAATTAGCAAGGCAAGATAACGACCTAACTTATTGAGAAGTTTTTGCACTTACCAGTTCCATGTAACAAACTAGCTTCTAATATGTGTGGAATTCTTGGAGGAATTTTCATAGATGCACGAATCTGGTAAAAGCTAAAGCAAAAGACAGTGATTTACAACAGATGGGTTAGAGTACATGTCATTTACCATATACAGATAAATTGACAAAGGCAAGAATGGATAATGGGAAAGAGGAACAGGTCAAGGAAGTCTGCTTAATATTATCTTACTTAACCCTTTATCTTGTTATATTTTATTTTTTTAAATTATTAACCAATGCAGTAGCCAAACATGAATAAAAAGAAGTCCTAACACAGCACTAGTTTTTCCATACCCTGCAGAGTTGGAGCAAATACTTCTAAAGACATGCAGTAAACTACACTGAAAAACTGGTATGAATGAAAAATCAGGATTATCACCTACACTACTGTCATCTTGGAAGGATGTGCCATGTGGCACATCTACAGGACTGCCATAATCAGTTCTGANAATTAATTTATTAATTATTATTATTTATTATTTCCAATAATTTATTAATAATTAATAATTCAGCTCCTCAGTGAGCTGATGTGACCTACCACACAGCTCCACAAACACTAAGACCAGTAAAAGGGAGGCAGCATAAACACAGGTACAGAGAGGAAGAAAACCCCACCTTTCTTGGCAGAAGCATGGTCCTAAATGCCCTTAGGACCCTTCATATTCCACTCACAGTGTACACCCAATCACAGTCATGGTNAAGACTGAGCAGATCAGTGGAAAAAACCAGAAGACACGCACATAAAGGAATCATCATGTTCTGCTACCAGCAGAGGCGATCAGCAGATGAAAAATAGGAACAGAAGTTCTGTAATCAACTTTTAAGTCCCATTGTTAAGAACAAGATATATTTGCATTGTATTAGGAACAAAATTAAAAACACTTCCGTATTAGTTATTAAAAAATACGACAAAAAGTGTAATCCCTCAATTAGCAAGGCAAGATAACGACCTAACTTATTGAGAAGTTTTTGCACTTACCAGTTCCATGTAACAAACTAGCTTCTAATATGTGTGGAATTCTTGGAGGAATTTTCATAGATGCACGAATCTGGTAAAAGCTAAAGCAAAAGACAGTGATTTACAACAGATGGGTTAGAGTACATGTCATTTACCATATACAGATAAATTGACAAAGGCAAGAATGGATAATGGGAAAGAGGAACAGGTCAAGGAAGTCTGCTTAATATTATCTTACTTAACCCTTTATCTTGTTATATTTTATTTTTTTAAATTATTAACCAATGCAGTAGCCAAACATGAATAAAAAGAAGTCCTAACACAGCACTAGTTTTTCCATACCCTGCAGAGTTGGAGCAAATACTTCTAAAGACATGCAGTAAACTACACTGAAAAACTGGTATGAATGAAAAATCAGGATTATCACCTACACTACTGTCATCTTGGAAGGATGTGCCATGTGGCACATCTACAGGACTGCCATAATCAGTTCTGACACTGAAGAAGGTGAAACTGCAGTTTGTAAAACTCTCCCCTCCAGGATCCCCTGAAAACACACCACTTACCAGACACTCCCTATATTGTTTGTGGCCACCAGCTATGCAGAAGTGCAAATGAAGGGTCACACTAGCCAAAACATGACAGCACCTTTATGCTATCAAGGCCAGTAACTGCAGGCTTCAAGCTCAAAATTGAGAAAAACCCCAACACAAGTCTGTGGGGTCTCTACCCCATCTCTAAACTATTTTTCATCTTATTCAGCTCCACACCATTTCCAGCTTTGATTTTCATGTAAGAAATCCTTAACCGTCACCAGACTGATTTTATGAAAGCCTTTAAATAACACAAGCACCCACAAATACACTTAGATGACACATTCTAACTATCTCATCCCATTTCAAATAATTTATTTTTAATTAATNATATTCCACTCACAGTGTACACCCAATCACAGTCATGGTTTTCATCATCCCAAATCCAAATCAATTTATTTGTGGTTTTCTGATTTTGGCTTCTAACACTCCAATTGAAGCTCACCAATTCAAGACTTCACTACAACTGATGTGACTATGTATTAGCCTAACAATCAGCCAATGAAAAAGCTCTTAATTTAATTCTTCCACAAAATTAAAAGGTCAGGTTTAGTCTTGTCAAAACTTGTATGTCAAAGAATAGGAATACAGTGAACCAGTAACATTGTTAGAGGTAAGAGATGAAGTGATTCCTACTTTTAAAAAATGGAGCAAAACTTAACCTATTGCAAGCTTCTAGTTACATATCTCATATTTGGAAACCCACATGTCAAGTATGATTCTAGATACACTCTCTAAGTTATTCATAAATAGTAAGTTAATTTGTTTTGTATGGGGTTAAAGAAATATAAATTAACGTTAAGCTTTCACTGTTATCTTCTTCAAGAGTATAAACAATTGAGAAGATTAATAGTGCTCTCTCAACAGTAACCCAGGAAGATGCAGTGTAGTATGGTGATGTACTCTTTTTTCTGGGTCAAATGAGACTTCTATCATCCAATTAGTTACTCATTTCACCTTTACTGAAGAAACATGATACATGATAATGTACAATAGCCTCAGCAAGCAGATACTTTCCACCAGCCCCAGCTTCAGTGTCATTTTTGGATCCACAGTAAACATTTGTCAAGAGCCCGATGCCCTACCACTATTAACTGCATTCCCATGATCCTAATGACCAGCCTGTTATGGTAAAGCATTCTGCTTGTTACTTCATGTATTAAAAGAATGTCAAATTACTGATATGGCTTACATGAAGTATTTTGTTGTTTAATATTTCTAATAAAACATCATATCTCAGTAAGTTCAGATTTATGCCACATATTTTAATTCACCTTGGCTTTAGCCTACCAAACTGGGTCGTTCTATTAGAATTTAAGAAATCCAAGATCTGCATCATTCTCAGCTGATGTTTAGAAGCACGTGACATCTCTGCAGAGCACAAATTTAACTCAGGATTAACAACTTTATCAAATGTGGATAGATTACTGAATAAGGACTGTAACAAGGCAAAATGAAAGGCTAGACAAAATTAAAACTGAGCACTGAACAGAAAAAAGGTGCAATGGGATATTCCCATTACTTAATCCAGTAAGACTCATTCACCCTAGAGATACTATTAAGTGACTGTTTCCAATTTGTGCCTCAAAGAAAATGATCAATAAAATTGTTCATGCTTAAAATGTAAGTTTTGAAACCAAAAGGCTGTTACGACATCCTTCCTTTCTTATTATTATTTGCTTGCAATGAATCAAGAGTTAGACTATTTATCCTTTTTCTTCAGTAAACCCTTTACCTGGGGAGATTAAAGTGTCTTGTTTGCTTGTTTGAGACAGGCGGGTTTGATTTTCAGCAGACTTATACTTTAAGCAGCTTAGAACATAAAACATTCACCTGTTACTCCGCATAATAAAATCTTGTAGGAGTTCAGCAAGGGGCAAATATGTAAACACTAATTCAAAATCTTATGCCAAGATAGATGACAAAAATTATTTAACTGCACCAAGGTATTTAAATAAGAAAAACAGCCCCCTACACAGTATTTACCTGAATTATTCACTGTCATTCATCTTTAAATGCTGTATATATTAAGGATCTATCTGCAAATAAAGAGCTATTGTACTGAAACAGGATACTTGATTCACAAAAGTATTATATTTGCAATTTGTAAATAAGGAAATACTTTCTAAAGTTATGCTATACATTTCTCATTTGACAGCAAATTTTAAAAGTAATATAAAAAATGCATTAAGCTTCATCACTCTTTTCCCCAAGCCCTGCCTTCCTCATTTTGCCATCTTTTGTTCAACCCACGAATCAATTTGTGTTGCAATGTTTCCATTTCTATTAAAAACCAAAATAAAACCAAGTCACTTTCAATTATTTCCTGGCTGTACTATAAATATTGTTTAGTTCTCATAGGAACAACTGACTCATAAACTTGATCTATTGTATCTGTTTGGGCCTACACATAACAATTCAGTATCAAGGACTTGTTACTCACCTATCACATTCAATTGTCCCAAATATCCTTAAAACACGCCATAAATAAGATCTGAATGCAATCAGCTCTCCACTGTCTCATGTATCAACTCTCCATTATCTAATGTAACGAGAGAATGAAGGTATCCTGAGCAGTGGAAAATCCCATATGATAACAATGCTACAGATCACACAACTGATGGTGCAGCAAATGTGCCCAAAGTAAACTCTAGTCTACCAATGCTTTTCAACCCCAGTCCAGCTTCTTCCAAATGGTGGAACATGGCAGACTTAATCAGAATCAGAATCATTAGGTTGGAAGAGACCTCCAGGATCATGAAGTCCAACCCTACCCTAACCTCAACTAATCCATGGCACTGAGTACCACATCTGGTCTTTTCTTAAACACGTCCAGAGATGGTGAATCCACCACCTCCCCAGGCAGACCATTCCAATACTTCATTACCCTTTCTGTAAAAAACTTTTTCCTGATATCCAGCCTGTATTTCCCTTGGCACAGCTTGAGACCATGTCTTCTCGTTCTGTCAGTTGCTGCCTGGAGAAAGAGACCAACCCCCACCTGACTGCAGTCAGCTTTCAGGAAGTTGTAGAGAGTGATAAGGTCACCTCTGAGTCACCTTTTCTCCAGGCTAAACAACCCCAGCTCCCTCAGTTGTTCCTCACAGGGTTTGTGTTCCAAGCCTCTCTCCAGCCTCGTTGCCTCCTCTGGACGTGGTCAAGCATCTCAACATCCTTCCTAAACTGAGGGGCCAGAACTGGACACAGCCCTCGAGGTGTGGCCTCACCAGTGCTGAGTACAGGGGAATAATGACCTCCCTGCTCCTGCTGGTCACACTATTCCTAATACTGGCCAGAATGCTGTTGGCCTTCTTGGCCACCTGAGCACACTGCTGGCTCATGTTCAGTTGGTTATCGACCAGAGCTCCCAGGCCACACAGTTGCAGGCTTACCACTAGAACTTTTCAAACAAAACAGATCGTGTCCATCACTGTGTCTATACTAAACTTTCCTGAAGCCCACTGGAAGGGAGAACCCAGTGCAAACATCCCAGAGCATGGCCTGTGCTAAAGCAAAGCCTGTGAGACTCACGTGCCCAACCTCGGTACAGCACATTTTCTCTAACACACACCTCTAAGTCCCAGGAACATGAGAGGGGAATAATCAAACTGATCTTGCACCAGTCTGGTTCCTTCTCAAGTCCTGATTCTGACAGCAACCTAGACAAATGGTCTAGTGGTAACAGACACAGAGGCTTCAGGTTCATATAAAGCTTTATGTAAAACTGCTTTCCAGAGCAGAAATGCTAGAAAAAGAAAACAGCTCAAGCTTTGCAGTCAGCATTAAGATACCAGAAAAATGCTAGGGTCCTTAAAGCATAGACTAGCTGTGGTTTTTATGTGAAGATTTTTAAAGAATTTTTGAAAAAAACTGTTACAGTCTGTTCCTTAATCTCTGTTTTGGCTGCATTACGTGAAAAAAAAAGTGCCATTTTTGGACTATTAAGGGTTGATTTTTTCAGAAAACAAAGAAGTCAGAAGTACTTTGACAAAGATGCTTTAAAGCTACTCTGTTTTGAAGAAAAGAATCAATGGTATTCAGAAAGGTGGCATACTGTAACAATCACCCGTAAAAACAGCAGCATACATCAGACTATCATTTGTGTCATTAGCTTAAGCAGCATAACTGTGTATTTCACAAAACAGAGAACAAAACAGAAATACCACCAAGATCTTTAATTTACAGTATGACAGAAAATGCACTAAAAAGTTGATCATAAGCAAGAGTCTGATATGCATTAACTGTTAAATTACCCTGACAGATTATCCCATATTTAGAATCAGCAGCTGATAATTCAGCAAGATACATTTGGGTGATCTTAGATGATACAGCAAGGGTTTGGTACTTCAAAAGGCGGGGCTACAATGGCAGCAAAAGAAGTTGAGCCTTAACATGAGTCACTGCAGTACAGGCAGGGCAGGGAACACAGCTGGATGAAGGTCTGACCACACCAAGAACAGATTTTGAATGAGTCTTTAGAACCAATTTTTCAAGACAACAAGCAGCATGCTGCAGCTTGATGTTCATGGTGTTGATATGATTTGAAGGACAGGCTCCAGAGGGAGGCTAAGTAAATGGAACTTGAAACAGTCTTAAGGATACTTAAGCATTGGAACAGATAAGCTATGGAATCTTCACTTATGGAAGCTGTCAAGGGGACAGCGCTCCAAGCAACATGGTTGGTATCGAGTTCTGACCCTCTTTTCAGCAGGAGGAGGGTCAAAACTGTATGACATGCTACTATCCCTTCCACCCTGAATCAGTGACTATAATCCCAGAAGTTAAAGGAAACCTGAAAAAAGGGTTCAGCAATTTCCAATTTGATGACTGAAAGGTAACACAGTAAAAAGCACATATGGTCCGGAACCGGTACACAAAACAAGTTGCAGACACCTATGAATAGAGCATATTCCAGCTCCTGGTTTTCCTAAGTCTACACAGGCAAAATCCCTCTCAACAGTTGATTTACTTGCTTCTCTAAAAGGCAGCAACTTTTACTTCCTATTAAATTTCAAATGTCATTGACTTAGGGAAAAAAAGATGACCTACAACACCACCTCTGAAAATTTGCCAACCTCTCCTTTTCGAAATGCATACAGCATTTACCTTTACTTATCTTGGCCACAGACATGAGGTCTAGGATGAACACCAGAACTCTTGCTCTAGTTGCACTACTTAAAACCTTTATCCTGAAGCAGTTTGACATCCACCCCCCAAAAGGTACTTTTGCTTCAATGGGGGAGGTAGTCTAAACATTTGAAATGTCTCCTGAGACAGCATATAAGCAAAGCTAGAGTGGACAACTTATAAATATCCAGGTGATTTCTGTCAAACCCAGTCTATGTAGTCACTCTTCAGTAAATATATGCAGGTGCCTGCTTGTGTCTGTTTATGTCATTTGGTCCTCAATGTCATTACATGCAAATACATAACCATGATATTAAAAGGTTCAAGGATATCAGGACCTTAGTGTCCTTACTACAGACCTTGTAGGTAAAAGTGTTCTGAAATAGCTACAATTACTGCTCTCCTGTAGGCAGAGGACACCTCTACTGTCCATCCTGTATAAGGGATTAATTGTTGTTCATCAAGTTGAAGTAAAATCTTGAAGATTCAAAAATCTGGTATGTGCCAGAAAATGCTTTCCCACACAGGAAAAAGTGATAGTTTCCCTTTTTTTATCCCCACTAGGGAGGAATCTTCATTTAGATAGGCATAAGTAACGGCGTTTTTACCACACTTGTTGAAAATGGTAATTTATAATCTGAGCAGGAAATAGGTTTATCAATAACTGGAATGTATCTTGCTACTGACAAAAATGGAAATGTATGATGTAGTAGCAATTTGACTTTTTAATGCTCCCACATGGAACTACAGGGAGTAATACGTGCAAATGCAGTCATAAAGTACTGTTGTCCTCAGTTTTCTAGCTTGTGAAAGTTTGGACTTTGCAGTCCTGTTTTCTCACGCAGCTTCACATAAACAATGTATATTTTTAGATTGTTTTATATATTTTTCCTTGGGGAGGAGAATGTGATTGATGGTGGTATTCACCATCCAGGTCAAAGAGGTGGCAACCTAAATGACCAATCTCTTGGCCTCTGTACAAACTGTATATATGGAGTCGGATGAGAAAGAATTTAGAATAAAGTATCAATAGCTTTCCCTTCACCTGCTGCTGCCTGCCTCGTTTCTTTGATGTGCGATCGTGCATCAAAGTACAACCATTATTAAAATAATAAAAAAATCTCATGCATTAAAAAAGAATATGAGCATTTATGGCAATAGCTGCACAAGAATTTACTTGAAAAAACACTTAGTTTGTCAGCTAAAGAACATTCCAAGGCAAGTGTACATTCTGAAAAAGCTTCACAACACTTCATCGTTGAGGTAAAAATTTTTGCAGTTCCTCTCACCAGGAAGAGGAAGGGCAGAAGCATGTACAGCAGTCTGAGCTTTCCTCTTCCCTAAATCCCACTGCACACTTCAATGTGTTCAGTCACATTAACAAGAACAAGCACTGAATGTTGTGGACTGTAAAACTCACATGCACATTGGGTCACCTGCAGGGCAGATTCTAAATTTATCAGTTAACCAAATGGAAGAACAGCTGTGACTCTGTATATGCAAAACCTCAGGAGAGCTCTTGGGATCTACTGAGTGCAGGACCCTATTCAAAACACATCCTCCACTGCAGACCACCACTAAGACTTCTCCTTTTTCCAAGGTGAGCTATGGCTCAAGCAAGCTTGACTTGTTTGGTGCAGGAGGAAACAGCTGGATATGAAGCATTGCTTTGCAAACATGGAATGTGGCAGTGAAATGAGGAACTGCAAGGAAAACAGATAGAAGAGCGAGTCTCCAGAGGAACAGGCAGCTCTGGGGGCCCCAATTCCACGGAGGCAACATTAAATTGACCCTGGCAGAGCTGTGTCTTGTAACAGATCAGACCTCTTCCCACAGAAGCCAAAGGGCACTAACAGAAACTCCCACTGCAGTGAGAAGCTGAGTCAGCAAAATACTGAAAGGATCCAACCATGAGAAAAAAATGTTCCTTTATTTCTGTTCAACACCACTCTGTTCTACAAGATAAGCCCCTTGCTACTTGGAGAGACCCTACATCCCTAATTCTTTCACAGATTTATGAAAAAAAAAAATCTTAAAAGAAGTAAAGACATTTCTCATTTCACACAGTTACAAGCCAGTACTTTTCTAGGCAATCTGAGTACACCTGTAATGTTTAAAGCATTCCATATGATTGTGGAATGTAAATACTCTATTTTAAATATCACCATTTATTTGCCAGATTTTTTTGTAACCTCACAAGCATTCTGTAAAAAGGCAATCTAGTCAAAAAGGAAAATCAGAATGCAAGTAAAATAAGGTGCAATGGAACACAAACAAGAGAACAGAGAAAGACAGAATAAAGCACAGACAGTAAAATGTTGATTATTGAAGTGCAAAATTAAAACCAGAATTGGTTTGACTTGTTCCTCACCAGGAGACATGCACAGTCATCTATAAAAATTTAATCCCACCAAACCCAGTTGGGGCCCACAGAATACCAAATGGACACCAAACTAGTTATAGGGCTTATCTTGACGGGGAATTATTTAATACAAGTATAGAACACACAGAAAGATTTGTATCTTGCAATCACTTTGTAATAAGTACTTCTAATATGGACCAATATGAGATTACGCTCTGCTATAATTGTGGGATTTACCTGAGAAACTCTAATTCAGATACTTGAGCAGCAGAAAAACTATCATACCCTATGTTTAAAATATTTTAGCAATCCCTTCAATGAAAAATCCATGTATTTCCCAGCTGACTTTTATTAAGATGAGTAACACAATGGGCAAACTTACAGGAAATAGATAAGAGGTTCTCATTTATTTGAAAGAAAGTTTCCTTGAAAGTTAATTACTTTTTTGAAGTACCTCACACATCTAGAGCATGCATTATTTCTGAAAATTAGTCTTATATATAAACAAAATAGTAATTAGATCAAAAGTTTGATGAGTTGTGAGACTAATACCTCAACTAAGTCACAGCAGCTTGTTATGAAACAGGATTAAATATGTAAAACAGGAGAGAGGGGAAAGTAAATGCAACTGGAGATTTTGCCTTATTATTACAAAAGCCTTTTCACACGTTCTTTCCACAAGACATTCTCAGGCAGAATTCCTGCAATTCCTGTTAAAATATTTGAAAGGGGAACAGTCTCAAATAAGTACTGCTTCTTTAAAGAGACACATAAACATGCAGTACTAGATGAGTTCTTATTTAATCAAATATATCAACTTATATTAGTCTATGTTTATAATTTCAGTTCCTCTTTTATTTCCCATTCTTACTGAAGAGAAAAAGAAAGCAATTATACTAAATTTCCTTACATCTTACAAGTACAACAGTCCCATAAAGCTTATCTTCAGGAATAATGATTTCTCATTTTCTGTTACAACAACTTTTCAACTCTATTTATTTAGCTTGAAAATATTTTTCATTTGACTTTTTGATTCAGCATACTAGCCTTGCAAATGATGTATCACTATTGTTTAACCACTTTGTGGCTTGGAACTTTTCGGTTTTCTGGGGAGAAAAGTATGGGATGTTATGTTTTCCTGGTACCTCTGGTCTCAATTTTATAAGCTTCACCCCTTGCAATCAGGCATCAGCTTTTACTAAGACATATCATAATATGTTAATTTTGAAATCAAAGTTTAGCAAATGCAACAGATGGGAGACCAGAAGACAACTGATTTTCTGGCATTCACTAGCCTTTCAAATTTTGTAAGTTTTGCAGCTGTGCAATTCTGTTCCTCTCATCTGTCAGTAATCAAGTATACAAGCCTTACAATTCACCTTACACCTTATTTTAATGAAAGGCAATCTCTGTTTTAATAGCAAATAGCAAACATTTAACCAGAGATGGAAAATCAGGTACCACAAAGAAAACTGTTGCAAAAAAATCATGACAAAAGAGCCCATGTGAACTACCATATCTTATGTAAAATGCAACAAAGAAAGGCAGGTCATCACTTCCATCCCTTACCAACATCTTCATCTTTTTCCCTGTAGTAAGTTGTGTCATTCACGAAAGTCACATTAGCTCTTGTCATTTAATTTTTTAAATTGAAACACTGTAGATTCAAATATAACATACTGCTCTGAGATGTTATTAGCACACTAAGGAAGAAAAGTAATCTCTCAGATTTAGAAGTCTTTTTTCCTTCTAGCAAGGCACATTTTCATGATTCATTTAAATCACCTCAAGCCAGTGCTGCCACAGGTAGAAGCATTTTGCAAACCTCTTTTATGTATTTTTGTCCCTCCTCAAATAAGTTTTGATGCTCCATCAACTCTATGGTAAAACAAACCTACACGTTCATCCAACTGGAAAGGGAAAAAGAGAATCCTGTAGCGGCTATTACCAGAAGGCAGGATCACACAGCCAGACAGGAAGTGTTCCCTTCAGTGACATGACATGGGCTTAAGAAAGGCTGAGCTAGTGGTGGGACTCCACTCTCAGAAACAATAAGAAATTGTACTGCCACTTTGAGTAAATAATTTTTTCCTCAACTTCAAGAGTTTCAACTCCAAAAACACTGAGAAGCAGAACTGCTGACTGCACGTGATATTTATGCATTTATTATTAACATAAATCTTAATAAGTGGTCTCAGAGAATATTACCAGAACAATGTCACAAGCAAGTAATGAAAAGTTAGCAGCATAAGTCAAGACCTGTCAAGACTCTAAGCATAATTCAAGCACAAGTCAAGACTCTAAATTACGATGATCCTAAAAGCTTATTAACGTCAAAGAGTAAAGTGAGAATTCAAGACTGCAAAGCAAAAACTCCACTTCTTTCCCCTTCATAAAAAAGAAGAGTTGCTTTCTTGAACACTTTTTGCCATGATAGAGACACCT
Organism: Illadopsis cleaveri; assembly: GCA_013399915.1. Classification (NCBI taxonomy): domain Eukaryota; kingdom Metazoa; phylum Chordata; class Aves; order Passeriformes; family Timaliidae; genus Illadopsis; species Illadopsis cleaveri. The sequence continues at coordinate 344,348 of VXBB01011161.1, read as the reverse complement.
CCTAGAGCAACAGTATCTTCCATCTCCTAAGACCTACCCTATCCAGTACACTCACAAGAATTAAACTTCTGATGATAGTTTAAATAAATGAAACAAATTACAGGAGAACAAACACACTAAGTAGCCAAATCCCTTTTTCTCTTGCCAGGACCACAAGCTGGATACTCTGAAGACACACAGTACCTACTGAACCTGTTCAACAAGTTACAAAAAAAACAATTAAACAACCAAGCAGAAAAAAAATTGCTTTTCTAATGTCTACATTTTTCAAAGACTTCTGTTTTGAGAAAACTGTAACAAGCACCACAGTAAACCTCAAATGGTACCCAAAATATTTTGAAATCAATTTTATGTAGGAAGGTATTCAGGAAAGGCAGGAAACAAATTGCTGAAAGGAAGGCATGCTAAAGTACGATGAGATGAAAACTGAGAAGAACATGATCAGGAAAAGAGAAAAATTCCATAGAAGATGCACTAACCATAGCAATATGACTGAAGTTCAGAGATGGTCATCAACGTGATCATATGACTTACTTTCTACAAACACTGAGGAGCATCAAACTTTCCATGCAACTGACTATCTAACCCATTTTGTTCTCCTTATGAGGCTGACCTCCCACCACTGCTCCCTGTAAACTGGGATCTGCAAAATCCAATGAAGAAGAATCCGAGTTCTCTTTGCAGAGTTGGAAGGGTTTCTGCTGCTCTGGATGCCTTTCTATCATCTCCACCTTCCCCCATTCAGAGCCGACCTACAAAAAGGGACTTGGCATTTTGGAGGTGATTAGGGGCCCTTTCTCTGCCAAGTACCAGAGCTGGATCTTTCTGACTTCTGCAATAATCTGATTCCTTCTCTGTGTCAGTCAAGTTAGCTGGCATCTGGGAAACCCTATCCTTCCTTATAGTAAGAGAATGTCAAGAATAATTTCTTGAAATTTGGACTGTACTTTTACAATATAAAGACTTCTGCAAGAAAAGAAGTTTAAGGAATTCTGTTTTCCCCTTTTCCTCTGTCCTGTCCTCCCAGGCACTGGAGGCATGTGCCCTTGCAAGACATTTGACACCTTTCTCAATTACACCAATGCACCACTTGCAGAGCAGTTCTGGACACTGGTCAGATGCAGCAGCTCAGCCAGCACAACCCACGGGGCAGGGCACTCCAGCAGCACAAAGCTGCCAGCAGCATGGGAGGTGGGAAGTGCAAATTGGCATCGCCAGGCAAGCTCTGTATCTCCACGTGAGGGCTTAGGGAAATTAGAACTGACATACCTGACATCTGTCATAACTCTGTATCCTAGGGGCAGGGATGCCAACTGAGATGAATGCAGAAGCACAAAGAGAGGTTTTGTTTCAAAACATACTAATCTCTGGGCTGCTCTCATTGAGTAGATCACGCTGACAATAATGGCCTCTCCTGTTCCAGAGATGTCTTCCTAACACGGAGGCTGGAACTTTTATGGACATTTCTCTCCAGATATAGTCCAGGATTACAGTTAAACCAACCCAAAAGCTAGTTGGTGACAGAAGTAGTCATCCCATTTCTCCTGTGTACTTTATACTCCTCCTGCACCAGCATTGACAGTATATCTGATGCTGATGTGGACCAGGGAGGTTTAAAAAAATATAATGCAGAATGGTTCTGGTTTTGCCAGGTTTTTTTCTGCTGGTTTACCATGTTGAGCTGACCAACCATACGGTAAAATAATAGCATGACTCCAGGCACACAGGAAGCACCAGAAGCAGAATCATCCTGCTCAGGCAGCTGCTAGCCAACAGATCTCCCTACCTGAAAGATCTATACCATTAGCCCTATGTTCTGGCCAGCTTAACCCATTCTCTGATTACACTGCTGTAAAAGCAAGCCCATCTTCCTGACCTGGCTGCAGGAGCAAACAAAGCAGGAGAAGGCCATGTATATCACACCTTTTGGCAGATACATGCTCAGGCCAACTATAAATGCATAGATGGGAATGCTATTTCACACCAGATTTGGGCTCATGGCATCAACAGTGGGCCATGCTAGGTATACTCTCTTACCCTCTCTCTCCACAAAAAAAAAAAACCAAAACCACAAACCCAGTGCTCAGGCACAACCATCCGTATCAAAGAAACATGCACAAGTGAAAAATACTCTTTTTCTTCTCCCGAGTCTGATCACCTCCAACAGCTTGGATGCTACTTCTTGCAGTAAAAATACATGAATACAGAAAACGATTAGCAGCAGAGGTCTTGATCACTTAATCTAAGCTATTCAACTTATTTTGGAGAAAATATGAGACAAAATTTAAAGCCATTTTAAAACTTTGCAGATCAAGAAAGGAAGTTATGTATGCATAAGCATGAACATGATGGTCCAGTCTAGGGGGCCTCATAAGTATTTAGGGGTATTTTAAGCTTCTTCCCCCATGACCAGTGTGAGTCAGAATATGGGAAAGCGTGAACAAGTGGAGCGGGATGAAATAAGGTTAAAAAAAATACTCAAAAATCTGATGAGTTACTTTATGTGGAGTACAGTAATTGGCAGGAGGCATAAGAAGTAAAAGAGGAAGAGATTTTGAAGCAAGCACCTGACTGAAGTGGAGGCAGCGAGTCTGAGTCTACATTTGGTGGTGGGACTGAGCCTGGTTCCCTGTTCCAACAAAGCTATATGTTCTCTGCAGTATGTGATGATCCACTAAAGTGCTGTTTGTGATTACAGATACAGGTATACATAAAGGTATTACTAGCTTGTATGTGCAGCAAAAGAGGCACAAAAAGACACCATACCAGAAATTTCTGCTGTATCACAAGGCAGTCAAGACTTTGAAACACAGGATAAGCATCATTCTTTCTCCCTTCCCTCAGATAGCTATGGATGGTAAACTAACTTAAAGAACAATATTTCTGCTGTAACTACTATGTGTATTGACCAAGCACACATAAATAAGGCAAAACGCCTATGAATGACAGATTTTTCTGGGTTTTGCCACCATCTCACAGTGTGAGATGATTTGAAGTGCAAGAGCATGCACAACCTACAAGCTTCTGCACATAAAGGTGCTAACACTTGAAAGAATCTAAAAGTAGCAAATTTAGTGACTAAATATGTATTCAATGCAAAGTTAATACTGTTACTGCTGTCATATGCCACTCCAGAATCCTGAACTCAGTAAAACTCAATTTAGAAAAAGAAGGTGCATACTCAGGAAATCATTACTGCAATGCCTTCAACTAACACCTATGCCCATTCTACCTTCATATTATACACAGCTGATAGCTATATGTTCTACAGAAAAAAAGAATGAGTCTTCTCCAGACAAAATTCTTTTCTACTCATTCCTGTCTTACACTGTCATTTACTCCCTCACTGAACTAAACTCATTGATCATGTTTCCCCTGACAGACTTTGTGGCAAGGCATACTGAGGTATAATTGTTATTTTGCAGTGTGAAATGGTACCTGGTCTTACACGCACAAGACCCCCATTTCTTCAATTGCATAAAGAAAGAATGAATTACACAGACCTCCCCAAAAGCAGTCTCAAAGGACTACAAATTACTGTAACAGCAAAGAGCTGTGCCTACCACAGCACTGTCAGGTCCAGAAAGGCAGCAAGATGGTATAACTAGGCATCTGAGCTCATTATCTTTTTGTGGTTAGAAAATGGAATTTTGCCAAATTGAATCCCTGGAGGAGATGGGATTCCATTAGACATCTTTAATTTTGAGTTGTGAAAATGTTTTCCATTGCAAAATCATAATTTCAATTGCAAAAGTTGTTTTTTTTAAAATGTCCATAAGTACTACTTAAGCGTAAGAGCTAAAATCTGAATAAAATTTAGGTGATTTGAAACTTGTGCCCCGCATCTATGAAATCTAAAAGATGCAATGAGTACTCATGGGCATTACAAAACATTGAAGTAATATTTTCGGAATATGGGGGGATGCAGGGAAACAACCACATCCTCAGGACAACTACAACTACCAACTCTTAGCTATACCTCTATGAATAATGACTGAAGAAATAAGCATCTGTGCAATCATCTTTACGGGTCAGAAACCACAGCATTGGGACCTCATTTAGTCTCTTAAGTTGGAGTACAGTCTTCTAGGAATTACCATGGACAAGAGTGGGAAGGAGGATTCAAAAATAGGAGTCCAATTTACAGTGGCTCTAGGTGACCCCCAGACAAGTTTACCTGTGTGCCTGGAAGTCTCCTAATACAGGCACTGCACTTCAGATAACTGAAGAAGATAAGCAGAACAACCTCCCCATGTCTTCAGTTCCACTCGGTGTGCTTCAAAAAACCTTAATTTCTCAGCTAACTCAAAGGAAACAGTGCTCAGTTTACCACTTACTTTTCTAATCCCTCTTTTCAACAAATGTAAGACTTCGTATTTTAGAAGACAAGATCCTGTCTTTTAAATTGTAACTCCTCTTTGGAACCAGACCATGTCACTGTTGTCTCAGGCATCCTGCATCACAGGGGTCAGTAGGAAAACTGACGATACTAAGTTTCAACTTCTGTAGCATTGGCAATTTAAAATAAGACTTTCCCACTGCTCATTCCCAGTCTTACTCTTTCTAGCCTCAAAGCAAGCAGAACCTGTGTGTGTGCATCCACTGATGAACTAGAATCAGAAACTCATCCACTTAAAAAAAACCAAAAACAACCAAACCCAAAAAACCCCCCAAAACAAAAAAACCCCCACCCAAAATATTTCCATAATGTTTCCTAGACAGACTATTCCCTTGAGTTTACAGCCTAGCCCTCCAATTCTTAAATCTGTATAATTACTATTTGTATTACTGTAAAACCATAAGCTGAAGAACAGAGCTCATCTTACAACTGTTAAACAAATTTGACAGCTTTCTTCTCTCTTTGTAAAGATGCATTACATTAAGTAAAGATCACAGTACAATACTTCAAAAGATAAGCTACCCTGTCAGAAGGCAATTCACAACACTTATTTCCAGAAAAATATGTCATACAGAAATGTAGCTTGAAAGTAAAAGTATGTCTGAGCTGTATGAATTAGAAAGAAAATCAAACAGGTGAACCTGAGTGTTCCATGTCCATCAAGAGTTTGTTATTTGATCGTATGCTAGCAACACAAACCATTAGCAAGAGCTGCTTCTTCATTTAAGGACAAAACCTTTTCATTTCTGATATAGTTAGGAGGAAGAAAAGTGGTCCTGCTGGAAGCATACACTTTGAATTTTAATTTACTTTTAAAAATTTTAAAATTAATGTAGACAACTCACTGGATCCAGAAAACAATACAACTTGTCACATATTGCATTATTTCTCATGACATTACTGAGTAATCATACTAAGATTCATTAAATTTCATCCTCTCATTCAGTGCTATTTTCTTTTAAGCTACATTACACAACCACATGCATGGAAGCATAAAATGTCAATGCTGCTCAGACACATCAGTAAGTATCTACACATGGAAAACCATAAATCTGTGGAACAGAAGAATATCATAAGGCTTCAGTAGTGTGTGAAGCTTAAATTCCTTTGACTTTTAATAGGATTTAGGTTCACAAGCAACTTATGCTGCAATGTTACCAATAACCTTTCAGATATGATACATCTCCAAAAATATGCTTTAGGTTAGAATCTGCCAGTCTCTCCTGTGGAAGGTATTTAGTATTATTCTTCCATCTGCTGCCCAACAGTTAAAAGCAAAAAGGCTTTAAAGAAGTGTGGTAGACTTACATTACTAATGTAAATTCTTCATGTGGTTTTATAAGAACCTTTTAACCCAAAACAAAGAAAAGTAATAGAAAATTAAGACACACTGAGCAGTAAATATGCAATAAAGAGGTACTGTTAATACTTTACTTCCTCCCCTCATAGTTTACGTAAAAACAAATTTACACCGCCAAAAAACCATTAGGAAGTTCTTTTTCTGAAACCCACAATGAAACTGCAGGTATTGTACCTTACAAATCAAAATGGTACAAAAAAAAGGCAAAACACATAGATATTACTATTAAAAGTAAAGCTTTGGCCAGCTGTGTGTTACTACTGACAAAGTAACAAAAAGTGACAAAGTAAGAACACTGGAATTATAAGAATGCACAGAGATAGGGAAAATGTAGATGAAAGCTGTTTTCAAAGCAGATCTTGTGCAATGTGTGCACTATGCTAAACTACAAACTACTAGCTAAATCTCTTTAGCTCATTAGATCTGCCATTTACAGGCAAAAAACCAATACACAGCTCCAGGGAAATGAAAACCTCATCTTCTCACAAGTGAGGGTTACAGGAAACTCTTCTCCCTGCCCACAGAAAAGGTGTAACTGTCTCAAGTTAGACATCAGGATCCATCACCCCATGGTGGAACATGGGAACTTCAACTGAGCACTACAAAGTACTGAGGCACTTTCAGTAACCAGTTGTTTGGAATCAGACATTCTGAACATATTTATACCTCAGTTCAGGACACATGTATGCTGACTCATACAAAATGTACACAAATGAGGGGGTAAGCAACCTGTTCTTACAGCAAAGTCTTTGAACTTAAACAGCTTTAAGCTGAAGGAGGGTAGGGTTAGATGAGATATTGGGAAGAAATTCTTTTAGTCAGAGGGTGGCGAGGCACTGCAACAGGCTGCCCAGAGATGCTGTGATCACCCACCCCTGGAAGTATTCAAGGCCAGGTTGGATGGGGCTCTAACCTGGTCCAATGGAAGGTGCCTCTCCCATGTCAGGATGGTTGGGACTGGATGATCTTTAATGCCCCTTCCAACCCAAGTCATTCTAGGATTCTATGCAAAGACTGCTGAGACTACTGACCCAGAATCTGTCCATGGGAGATGCCACTGGTCAGCTTTAAGCTGGACTTAGCATCACTGACCACAATTCCTTGAGCTGAATCATCCAACCAATCTTCTACTCAACTCATTCTCCACTTCTGCAGTCAAGGTGTGTTATGTTTCCTTTGTCTTTACAGAAGATCAGTACTATAGAGCCCACACCTTACTGGAACTTTCATGAGCTAAGATTACAAAACAGCCTGAAACTTCACAGCCTCAAACTATCATTCTCACAGGTCCCAAACAAATCCATTTATTTAATTCATTTTGTCACACAATACTTGCATATCAATCACTGTTTGGGCAAAAATTCCTATTATCGCATCTCACTAGCTCAAAACAAAAAATGTGTGAAGCCTTATTTGAATGTAATAATAGATAAAAATAAACCAATGGAGCCATCTGTAACAAGCTAGATTTAAAGCAAATGGCAAAGTTATAAGAAAATATAACAAAATAGCTGTATTTGATACATAAGACAAATATTCTATTACAATGAAGTATCTGCACTGTCTGTTACCCCTTCTTGGAATAGTAACAGTTTTCTAAAAATAAAAAAAAGAGTCTGCTTTAGAGGGTCACCTAGGAGAATAACATAGTTATAACCCTTCATATAAATATGATCTTGGGTAAAACACTAAGAGAAATTTTGGCTCAGTCTGCACTATTTAGACCAGTTTAGAACAACAGAGTGGGTTTGACGCACTTTCCCCAATGACCCCAGTTTGCTGCATGCTGGTTCAGTTCACTGAGAGCTTTCCAGTCATAGACCTGGATATCTCCTAAGGAAGTGGAACTACTCTGACCTACCTGTCACAAAACGCACTTCAATCCCTGGGGACACAAAAAGGTCTGAATCAACTACTGGTACAAACAACTTCAAATTACAGTCACGATATAAAACATCTGGTCCAGAAGATGAGGTTAAAACCTAGTCTGAAGTAACCCTGGAACCACACAAATGTAGCGACATTAACACTGCTTTTAGTAACTCATTCCTTAAATATCAAATTTAATTGTTAGTGTAAACACAGTTGTAAGTGCTTCTGGCAACTGTAGTGCCACTACAGATACAGATGCAAGAAAATATTATACAGTTGGATGCAAGAGTTGGCAGATTTCTTAAAAAAGCTATAAAAGCAGGAAGAAAGCAAAATGAGCTTGACTGGATATTAGGGTATGTGTACTCTACCAAAAAGAAACGGTAGGTGGGGAATGTGCCACAAATACCAATGACCAGATTCATGGCAGTTCATATGTATTAAAAGGGACAAAAGACTGACATCTAAAACACATAAGGGTGGACTTTCAGGCTTATCGAGTGATTCAAAACACAAGACAAAGCTGTAAAGAAAAACAACTAAAACTGACCAGAAGGAAATTTAGGCTGGGAATGATGACATCACCAGTAATCAAGTGAGCGAGAATCTGGACTCACTCTGCAAACAAATACTTTGGATAAAAATCTACTAAGTTTTAAGACGGAACCTGATGTGATTACTTGCAATAGCTGACATTTTATTCTACACAGGTCAGAAGGTCATGATGTTTCTAACTCCATGAGACAAGCATGCCACACTGGGAAGGCTTGAATGCACACAATACAATCCAATCAATTCTGTACTTGATTTTGGTGAGACAAACCATGCTAAACACAGTGGTAGCTAAAAAATAGGAGGCTAACAATGAAACTAAAGATTTTTTTTTCTGCTCATTAAATCCATTATCCAAGAGCTCCTCCAGCAACAGAAGTATTACATCCTGTCTCAAATAAACAAAGACAGTTTCCTAGAAAAATACTGGAACCTACCCAAACTGAATTTATTGCAATAGTCACATTTCTCAGTTTGTCAAATTATTCTGGAAGTTCTCTCTTCTTCCTGACATTAATTTCTACAGGAACGTGCCCAGAGTTAAAGGTTCATCTTGAAACCAGAGAAGTTGTATCTCCTCATGTCACTTTTCTCATTATGTCAGCATTCCACCTCTCTGAACTTGCCCTGTGAATTTACTGCTTTTTAGTTTACTGCAAGAGTAAGCTAAAAAGAAATATGCCAGGTAAAGCACTGGTAATTATATTGCTGTGCTTTGCCTCTCAACTACGTTTCTGAGGAACCATTTGAATTGTAAGGATAAGACAACCAAAACATTTTCTTCTCTTCAGGTTCTCTATTAGAGTAAATGTGCTGCCATGTTCCATCCTCTCCTTCCCCATTGATTTCAGAGATTAACAAAGGCTAAACTTCAAAACACTGTGCTTTTTTGTTGAAGTAATTAGAATATTCTCAGTGTTTTCCCAGAACTCTTAAGCCTTCCTTAATCCTTCTCTTCCAATGAAGAGTGAAATTACAATTTTCCCTAAAAATGGGACAGTTGTATATACTTTGACTGCAGATAGTAGCAAATAAAAAGGGTCATCACTTCTGTCAAAAAAACCAAAACCCTCACTGTACTGAAAACAATACCCTCCCACACACACACCTGGCTTGAACCAAGACAAGGCTAAAAACACAAATATATTTTCTCATCACTAAAGTGTTTCTGAGGAAAGTTACTCTACAATGTTTTGGAAAAAGCAGCTATCATAAATCAACACTGATACACCTTGTTCCATCTCTGCAAACACTAACACAGCCTAAACTCTAACATGCATTTTTACTGTAGTCTAATTGAGGATAGACAGAAGGCTAATGTACCACAACACTTAAGGGCCAATAATCTTTAATAGCTCCAAAATACACTACAAAGGATTATTTCCTGCATAGCCATGGGAAACAAGGACCTTAGAAAGTAATCTAGGACAATCATGTAATATCAAATGAAAGGAACGTGAAAAAGACTTCTACAGAGATAAGGTGGAGTAAGAGGAGGTCAGGAGAGTCTAAAGAGGAGGATGGAGTCCTGTGTAACTGGAGGCACAGCACTGCAAGAGGAGAGAGACTAGTGAAATTCTCCACTGCCAAACTGATCAACGAGTAGGTTAATTGGGGCAAGATAATTTTTAAAATATTGAAGAGAAACACCTATCATATTTCAAACAAAAGGGATTACAGAAATTAAGACATGCAAGGTTAAAGCCCTGGGTAAGAATATAATGTACTCTCCACATCTACAGGTTTTCCCTCATCTCCAATTAGACAAAAATACTGTATTACAACTCAGCTTTTAAGAAAAAATATTTTAATCTTTCATTTTAAATCCTAGAAAGAATATGACTTTCCAATACAGAATTACAAAAAATTCAAATCACTATAAAAATAGTCAGTAACACATGAAGCAACACTACATGACAGAGTACCCATTAAGTTCTTTCCAACATTAGCCATCCAACAGAATGAAGTTTGAAAGAATATGCTACCTACCCTCTTTGAAACAAATCCACATTGAAGAATTTGTGGAGCTCCACGGAGAATTCTACCATAGCCTGAACTTCACTCATGTTTATGAGGACGAAGAAGTCAAAACTTGTCAGCACCTTAGTTACTGAAAACAAGGAGAAAACAAACTATTTAGAACACAAGCTGGGGGTAACGCCCATCTGGCTCTAAAAAGGACAATGCTTACACACAGTTTTGCACAGCTTCCTAAATATGCAGGCCCTAAGGCAAACAAGAATATACGATATACCAAATCCAGCTCACAGTAACTTCTACCTTTCTTGTGAAGGAGTCAAGTGTTATCAGAGAAGCATCTCAACACATTGTCAGCATAATACAATCCTGGCACTTACTGATACCTACACACTGCAGCTCTGCTCTGGTTCTTGGCTGGAGAGGGAAAAATACTCTCTGACAAGGAGCAAAAGAGCATGGGCTTCTTCCAGCCCTCATTGCTGCAGAATGACCATGCAGGCAGCAGAGCCTCAACTCTGACATGAGGACAGCAACAGCTGAATTACAGTGCAGCCAAACAGTAAAGAGAAAGTGTCTGACCAGGTCATGTAAGGCTTTAGACTGAGAGATTCCAGGGGAAGGCAGGAGTTAAGGAAGTCAGCACATCCATTTTTAGTCTTTTTTTTTGTAGTAAAGTGATAATTCTCACTGTCATCTTCACAGCCACAGACTAGCAAGTTCCTGCTAATTTACAACTGCCTGCTGATACCTAAATTAAAAATCTACAGATTTTACTAAGTTCTGCTGGTTTCCCTTCAACACTATCAACTAGATTAATGAAACAGACTACACTTTCTTCAAAGACTTGTCTTCAAACTCCTCAGTTTCTGCAAGCACTGTCTGTATGGTTTGAGGACTAAGCAAACAAAAAAAACTTGAGCAGGCTGTACTTCATGCACATTAGTCAATTTTTTCTGGCTCTGATGTAGAAGTAGTAGACATTGTCTGGAGCTTGAATAGATAAAGGATTTTTTTGTTTTTAAAATTTTGAACATGCATTTGGGTGTTTGTGGAGTAGCAGGCAGTACTGAGACTGAAACAGAGTAGGTGGCAAAAAAAGTCATGACTGCAGCAGGTATTAGTCAGCTGAAAGCAAAGTTACCTTTAGGGGCACAACCTCTAGCCTACCAACTAGATTGTCTTAGAATATGACTCAAGACAACATTTCTCTTCCTGTACTCACTCTAGACGAGCTGAAAGCTTCAAGCACTGTTAACAGGTGTAGATTTTAAACTCTAAACAAGACGTTAATTCTGACCTTGGTTTAACAGCCAATATAGGGACTCTGAACGTACTTTACAAAAACACAGGAACATTATTGATGTAACAGGGGACGGGAAAGAGGAATTTTGCTGAATTAGAACAACATGAAGAACTCAGACCAAGGGCTCTTACTGCACGATCAAAACTACAGCATCTAGATGATGCTATTAACCCAGCTTGTTTAAAAAAAATCTTGCCATCCTTTGAATTTCAATCAAAGAACTTCAAAAGACTAATCAAACAACGCCACAAGTTTTGCTAGAGTTTGTAGTGTTAAGACTGGCAGTGACTGTCCTACAGGGCTTTGCAGCAATTACCTCCTCCACTGCTTTGTCTATAGTATTCTATGGGGATGTCCTCTGTGGTCTTTAAAGCCAGAATCAAAATGTTCTGCACTGTAATTCTCTGGGGCTGCAATACTGCATTATCACAATGGCATCACCTACCAAAATGCAAGTGTATCTTCTGCAAATGAAACCTGACCTGCCACAGAGCAGAGATCCAGAGATCCTAGACCCACTGCGACCCTTGGGTGCTGGGCAACAAACCCTGTGTGCTATGCATGAAACTGTCCAGTACCTCAGAAGGAAGCCACTTCAAAGAACTCAAGGAAAGGCTAAAGGATAAAGTAAGGATACCATGGGGCAGTCTCACCCAGCTTGCATTTTGATGAAACAAAAGTCTCCAGAAAGGAAGACATGACAAGGCTCTGACTTCCCAGCACAATCAGCGCTGCTAACTCCCTGAACAGTTTGCCTCCACCAAGAGAAGGGAAGACTGTTCCTGTGGTTGCTGTTGGGCCATGATCACAGTCCCTCAAGTCCCCAGCAGGAAAACCCAAAACAATCCAGAACCAGTCCAATTAGGAAAGCTCAAAGATCCATTTTACTAATGAGTTAATTCAACTAAAAAAACTTAAGAGAGCCACATCTTGCATGACTGCCAAAAGGGCTGTCCAGTGAACTTGTGGTATTCCTACTGTGTATAATATGGCTCTAGCTGGGGCCACTCCCTCCCTTCCTTCTCTATCAAGCTTACTTAGCACTCCCAGCCAGTCCACTAAAAATTGACAGGCAAGCAATTTTTCCCTTCAGACCAAGCACAGGGTCCAGCAACCACAGGCCTGCATGACACAACACTGTGCATTTTAATCCAGTAACACAGCTCTTGCTCAACTACAAAACAGCATTTGGAAAAACAGTGTCTATGCCTTCCTCCAGTACCAACGGCAAAACCAGTAAGAAATACTGTGGCACAGTTCACAGAACAGCATGTCCAGCAAGCAGTGCTGCGTGCTGCCACAGGTACCCAGCTGACCACCGAGAAGAGCTTTTTCTTTGTTGAGCATCAGCTTGTTCCATGTGCACCTTAAACTGGAAGAAGGGGAACATTCACTGCCCTGAGCTGACATAAACCACATCACTACTTTTCTGCCAAAGTCTTTCATACCAGTGCAAAGGAAAACAGTTAGTACAGAACAGTTAAAGTTCTGTGAACTATGTGATAGAAAGCATTATGCAGTGAATAAATATTTTAAAGGAGAAACTCAACTTGGACAATTTCTTAAGCTTGTACACTAATTATACAAAAGCCAAGAGACTCATGTAGAGGTATTTGTTGTATAGATTCCTGTCAAATTTACAGCTACACTTCACAAACTTCAACTACAACAAAAGTCCACGCATTTTAATACTTTAAGAGTTAATGGTTGTATTTTAAAGCACATCATTAGCATTTGGAAACCAAGATATTAAACTGCATTAAGAAAGAAAAGGATCCTTCCATAGAGGCTCTCTACATGAGAAATGAGAGTTTAATGCAGCATATAAACTCGTATCACAGGGTCTGATAATAAATGACAATACCTTAATACACAAATTAGAACAGGGGGGTTCTAAACTTCTGGTAGCTTAACTTTTATAATCAAAACAGCATTTCAATATTCAAAAGTATTAGGAGCACTGAGACTCAAAAACTCCAATAGTTAAAACATCAGTTAAAGCCACTTTATCCTACACTGAGGGCCAAACCTTTCCTTTTCTTCATACTTCTGAGGGCTTTCTTGTTTTCCTAAATTGGAAAATCTCCTATATATCATGGCTGGTCCATGCTGTCCCCACATCACCTCACCACTTTTTTAGTTATCCAAATTAATCTTTCCTGAGGCTACAATACAAAGTGGATCACAAGATAACATTTTTAAGGTTTGTCTGAAAGAAAAAAAGATGTTTCTTTTTTTCTGTTTTTTTTTCTAAATTGATCATTTTAGTGCTACTTTACAGCAGCTGCATCATAGCATCTTAGAGTGAACTGAAAATACAGAAACCTCCTAAACCAACATTCTTTTCAGAAAAATGATTGTGTAACACTGCCATTAATCTAGCTATTTGCACTGGGAACTGCAAAACAACACTGAGAAACAAAACTGCAAAAAGACGTTCAAAGAATGTCTTACCTGCACTGGTAAATACTCCATTTTAGTATGTCAATCAACCAGTCTTCCAGTCCTCTGCTGTCACAAACATACTGCTCGAACTAAAAAACAAACAAACAAACGTTTTACTAAGAGCAACATCTCTAGAATGTTTTAGTACTTATGTACTTCAGTGTCTTTTCCTGCATTCTAGTAACAACCTTTATCATGACCTCTGCAACAATCACACAAGAATTGCCTACCAGAATTCTCTAATCTGACCTTGGGTCCTGCACTGCAGCTTTCAGCTCTCCTAAAGTGCAGCAGTCTGATACATATTTTTACAAAATAAAGTAAAAAATATAACTTCTCATTAAGCCAGTGCTCTGGCAAAGCTGGCATTGCTATGTCCAGCCCAACTATCCCTGCCTTCACCAAGGAATTCTAAGCTCCCAGAGGACTCTGGTACACCCCCAGCCACCCCACAACCTCCCCAATCTTCAGAGAGACTCTCAGCTCAGCAGCAGCAACACAGCCGTGAAGAGGTAGGAGGATATTCTGGCCTGAGTCATCAAATACAGCTCAAGCCCCCACGCAGCATTATATAGCTACCAGGGAGGGCAGAACTTATAAGAACAGGTCTGATGAGATTCTCCTGGTAAATCCTATGCCCCTACTCCACAAGAGCCAAAATTCAGAGGACACGGAGAAGAACCTTAGAGCATGAACCCACTTTCTTAGAGCAAATACTGCAGGTAGGTCAACACCACCCAATATTGTGAAACTCTGCCTGGAGCTCCAGATAAACCACTACCTTAAAACTGTTTATTAAGAATCAGTTCATCTTCTCCTGCACTCCGAAACCATTAGTGTACTTTAAAAAATACAATTAAAAAATGCAAAATCTCTTTTTTTATCTGATGACCTTTAGATTTCAAAGACACAGAAAAGAGAACACTTAGTTCTACCCTCTTATAGGAACTTTGCATCTTTATGTATATTTTAGAGAAATACAAACACAAAATCTATCACAGCTTGTGCAGGCAAGCTGTGAAACTAAACTGCTTTTGCCTTAGCTTCAGAGGGAAGGAAACAGAGAAAGTAGAACATAAAAAAAACATTATCTGGATTTTTTTAAAACCAATTTCACTTGTGCATCACATGTTAGTATTACATCTTCGATACCACAAATTTTCAGTAATAACTCAGTAAAATCCTGATGCTATAATGCCACCTAAATATGGCACCAACATTTATTACATTCATTAAACAATGCATTACAGCCTGTGTCATACCAGTTCTCTTTCAAAGAGGACTGAGTTCTTTTTTTGAAAGATAGAGAGAAAAAAACCATACAAAATTCTGAGGAACTGAATTTTTTCTAGCCTTAGATTTAGGATTTTATATTCAGTGGAAATCAAAAGTAAAACTAAAGAATCTACAAATGAAAATAAAACCAACCATTCATTTTGCTCCAGTTTGTTTCTAGCTGCTCATTTAACATTCAAGTAGTATTTTTCTTCAAAGTTGCTGTAGCAGCCTTGTACACCTCCATCCCTGAGCTTTTTTACCAGCCCTCTTCTCCTGTATGCTCAGAGATCCAGCACCTGCCAACACAATTTCAGCCACCATCTATCTCTGTGCTGATGACTCACAGGTTTGTCCCCCCACCTGAGAACTGCCTTCAATTCCAATTTTAGCTGTTTCTTGGACACTGCCTTCAGCTGAAACTTAGTGTGGTGAAAACAAAGTTCTTGACCTGACCAGCAAGGGTATTCCTAATGCCTACTTTCTGAGTGTGCATACTAGAACAATATGATGGGAAACCTAGACACTGTTTCTCGTTTAGTTTTCTCTGGGTTCTCATACACTTTGGCAAGACTGTACAGAAGATGTGCCAAATTTTTCTGCATGCAATTAGAAATATGTCCCATCTATCCATACAGTCAAAACTCATCCAAGCTAATATCCTTTTATTTTAATTATCATGAGGCTGAAAAAGCATAATTCACTGCATGTATTAGTTCAGCAGGGTGCTGCAAAGAATCAGTCTGTTATTTTGATCATTTCACCTCTCTCTCTGCATTCCCTGCAGAGAGCCTGGACTACTGCAAGCATAACTCCCCTGTCCTTTGAAATCCTTTCACAGCTGTGCAGCACTCAATATCACAGTGTTCTGGTTGAGACTAGAGCTTCCCAGCACTAGAAATAAACTCTGCTTCTCCATAATTAAAAAGGTGAGGGTGTAGAAAAGAAATGGTAGTTGAATTTTGGATTGCACAATCATCATGTCGTAAAACAAGCAAGCAAACAAATAAACAAATCCCTTATGCGGAAATATCTAGAATACTTATTCAATTCATAATCTCAATTTTAAAAAGACAACATGACCATCACTAGAAAAATACTTCAGAACCGACTCCTTTACATCAGGATTTCCTAATTAAATTTTTTTAAGCTTCACAGTTATAATAATTATGTGAAGTAAATAACTATATATATGGTTAAACAACAACCTAATTTTCATGGGCTCAGGGCAAAACCAAACTATTATAATTTTCTTCAGGTCTGGTTCTCTAAGCCTAGACTACTTCCCAGACAACCACAAGGTTTGATTCTAACAAAGCTAATGCAAGATACCTATGACATTTTAATGGGCTAGATAAACAACCAACTTAATCAGGCATTAAAATTCAAGTTTTCATACTTTTTGCTTTAAATTTAGCACCAATATCTCATCCCCTATGCAGCACACTGATAAAAACAACATACTCACTACTTTGAGCTGACAACTTGATTATTCCCACTGAGCACAGAAGTCATTAAGATGTTGCATTTATTTCTTTTCTTCTCCCCTATTAATAGATCATACATGTGATACAATAATTCATCTTGAACACTTATTAGGCTTATTCCCTTCTATCCTAGCATTGGTCTTTGTCTGTTTGACAAATGACATGTTATTTCTAAGCTTCCTCATTAAAAAGTTTAACAGGAAAAGTTCTGAGAGCACAGAAGTTCTCTTTCTTATGGATGTGTTCTTCTTCCTCCACCACAAAAACCCCTGCTGCAAAAGAGACCCCATGCTTACAGATTTCTGCATTTTTCCTCCCAGTATTGACACTAACTTTTTCTCCCTTCAGCCACCAATTTACACTAAACAAAAACTGCATAATCTCTGAGATCCCTTCTCCTCTTTCTCATTAAAATGAATTGAGCAATGGTTTCAACAGTAATTTTCACAGAGAAATGGAAACAGAACATGAACAAACCAAACTGAATGTTTTATTTGCCTTTTACAAAGACCTCCCATAAAAATAAAGCCCACATTTTAAAAATTATTAAAGGGGTATGAAATAACTGGCACAAATGTGACTGCTTTTGAGTCAGAAATAGCTAAAATGGAGCATTTTGATGATAAGCAATAGCAGTTCAGAATATGTGCTACTACATCATGCCAACCACCTTGTCCCACTTTGATCCCACACACTGGCTGAGTGAGAAAAATGAACTTCCACACACTCATGCCAAGAACCAAGGAGAGTGGACCATGCAAATCAGCAGTAAAGCTGAGCCACCTCAACAACAGTGGTGAAAATAAATACCTCTAACTACAGCAGCAGTAATGTACCTAGAAATACATCTCCAGATGTAGAAATAAATCAGTGAATTGTTTTGCTTATTATTTTCCGTTAATGAACTCTCAATCTATCTTTTCCTGACCTATTCAGAAGAGTATTATAGGGGAAAAAGCAAAATGAAGTGCTTATACTAAACAATCAAAGTCTTTTGGAACTTTACATAAAAGGCATATAAGGATCTTACAGTAAATGGGAAAAAAACCCCAATAAATTGCAGGCTGTAGTATTTTGGCTTAAAAACCCAAATTGCATAGCCTAATACATTCACCTTCTTATAAACTACTGAATTTATGAAGCATGTATCACATAAGAATTAATAAAGGAGAGGGAAGCTTACTAAAATAATTTGATTCTGTCCAATGGAATAGGTTCTTCATAAAACATTAAGCGTCTAAGTGTATTTAAAACATACTTCATTTTCCTACTTACACAAAGGAAGCAAGCTCTCTGTCTTTGAATTCTGTGTCTCAAAAATGTCATTAAATGAAAAATAACTTTCATATGGATGGATGAATTTGGCATTAAAATGTCTGCAATGACTGTTAATGTCATTATTTTGCCATATTTTGTGAATCAAAAGTCTCCAAAAGAAAGTTGCAACTTCTCTCCCACCACAAGCAAACTTGTTTTTAAAAAAATAAACCTTTGGTTTCAAGAGAAATGAAAAATAAATCTAATGGTATAAGATCAGTAAATTATTTTTAATAGGTAATTATTCTGTATTATTGTCCTCTGTAAATAAAACAGCATAATTTACAGAGTTGAGTCATTGTTCCAATACCTGCTCTGAGGTCATTCTTTGACAAGACGGTAAATACAGTTTAGATTTGACAGGTCGATTTTGTATTGGAAGGCTTTATGCCAAATAGTTCCTGTATTTCCTCCCACAGTAAGCAGAGAGTTAGAGCAAATGATATATTATATACTCTTATTAACTTAAGAAATGTGATAGCTTGGCTGTCTGATCGAAGCTACATTAGGGGATAATCTGACAGTAAATCTGATCCAGGATCAGTGGCCACAAAACCACTTCCTTGGTAGTTCCTACAGTAATAGCATTGGTGGTGATAGGCTGGATCAGCCAACACGGAAAAACAGTGACTCCAACAGGACTTTCTTACAAATATAACAAATATAAGTTCTTTCAGAAATACACAGGAGTACTGTATCAAAAACTATTTTATTTTTCAACACCTAATGTTAATAACGCAATATAAAGGCCACTGACTTGGGGATGACTACTACATCTTTAAAAACATAATCCTTGACTTCACTTTTTTCATAGAATCACAGAATCATTAAAGTTGGAGAAGACCTCTAAAATTATCAAGTTCAACCTTAACCTAACACTGCTATCTCCACTATTAGACCATGTCCTGAAGTGCCAACTCCACACTTCTTTAAAAACTTTCAGGGAGGGTGATCTCACCAATGCCCTAAGGCACCCTTTTTCAGTGTCTGACAACTCTTTCAGTGAAGAAATTTTCCTATCTAAACTTTTCCTGACACAATTTAAAGCCACTTCCTCTCATTCTATGACCTATTACTTGGGAGAAGAGACCAACCCCCATCTTGCTACAGGTAGTTGTAGAGAGTGATAAGGTCTTCCCTGAGCCTCCTTTTCTCCAGGATAAGCACCCCCAGCTCCCCACAGGACTTGTGCTCTGGACCCTTCACCAGCTCCATTGCCCTTTTCTGGACTCGCTCCAGCCCCTCAATGTCCTTCCTGAGCTGAAGGGCCCAGAACTTGACACAGGATTTGAGATGCAGCCTCACCAGTGCTAAGTACAAAGGGACAACCACTGCCCTGGCCCTGCTGGCCACACGATTGCTGGTTTCCTTGTGGTTTGACTTCCAGCTTCCTATCATTTTAACAAAACAAATCGAGGTAGGCATCATAACACATAAATTTAGGTTAAAAGTTTAATTCTCTGATCTTCAGCACAAAAAAAAAACCAGATCCAAACCTAAAAACTGGAAATATAAAACATTGTTTTTAACTTCTCATAACATCTGTCCACTGCCTTTATTCAATACCTACATGAGAAAAGTCATATATTCTTATTTTGATCTTCCTTTGTTAATGATTTTCTGACACTACCTTCTCTTCAACTGACTCCTCTTTCTAAGACCTTGTCTATAACTTTTCTGCTACAAAAAACATGTATTCATTTTACAATCAAATCCATATTATTCTAGTACAAAGTGCAATTTAGTTCTGGTTGAATGATACAAGTGCAAAGTTGAAGGACAATTTAGCAGACTGCCAGCTGCAAGCAATGACCTAATGAGGTCATAAAAGTATTTCAGAATGTGCATTAAAGCTTTTCAAAAACACATTGTAGCAAACAAACACCTATATGTCAATTTGGCCTAGGGCTTTAAGCTCTCTTGATGTTCCCTTACCTTCACACTGACCAGGTGAGGAAGAGATACTTTTCTGTGCAACCTCATGTAGCACCTCCAGCAGCTTATGTCTTGTACACCTCCAAATCTAAGAGCACTAAGCTGAAACATATCTAAACTTCTAACCTGTCAAGCACAAGACTTTAATGCTCTGTCCTTAACATTCCACACTTTCTTCTAGCACTGAAGCCTGGAGCAAAACAGATCTGACCTAAAAGAAAACAAAAAAACAAAACCAAACAAAAAACCACACCCAAGCAAACAAACAACAACAAAAACTAAACAAAACCCCACAAAAAAATAAATCCAACCCACATTCCTCACTCCCAAGAAAAAAAAAACAACCCAATAAAATGTAATCACTCCCTGCTTTTTTTAGCTGTTTAGAAGAGAAGGGACTAAACACAGTATGCGAAGTACTGTGTGTGCTTTTTTATTGACAAATGCTCAGGCAAAGAAGTCTTTGAAGAAACAAGTGTCAAGTAAAGATAACACTGATCAGCACTGGTGGACAGCTGTGATGGTAGCTTGAACAAACTGAGCAGATCTCAGCATGCACACTCTAAGAAGACTGGATGTCAGTAAGCACCCTGAGAAAACGGCACCTTATATATCAGTAGCAAACTCTTTAAATTATATCCTTTTGCTACCCTTGCAAAATTGCTTGCACCCACGCCACAAACAGCCATCTCTGCAATTGTGCTGGCAGTTGTGGGAGCCAAAAAGCCCCACAGCACCAAACCAAACCTTTACAGCTATTTTGGAGGTTACTTTGTAAGTTCTGGTGGTTATGGGGGGGGTTGGTTAGTTTTTTGCATTTTTAATTTAAACAGCAACATTTCGCTGATTTAAATATAGCATGGTTCCACAAACAGCTGCACTGATCCATCTCAGAGAATGTCTATATTAACATCTAACCCTGAAGAGGTGAGTGAGGGCATAGCAAGAATTTAAGCCAACATTGCCAGTGAAACTACACGAAATCTTCCACACTAGAAACAGCTTCAGAATTTTCTGCCTCAGGTGCTCATTCACATCTTCACAGCATCAATACATCGCCCCCTCAACACTGCCAACACAGTGCTCGTGGGACAGCATTTTAAAATTAATTAGTTACCATTTTAGAATAATCTATTTTTGCAGGGCTTGATCAGATCACTTCCTTATCCGGTTTCAAAGCACAGCTCCACAAATAGCAGGGCCATCGAGCACAGGGAAGGGAAGCGCACAGCAGCACAGCACAGCAGTTCCCTGGCCAGTTGTCCCCTCAGCCTCCCTAAGCCACAGCCCTGGCACAGCAAAGCAAAGAGGTCTCAGTAGCAGGAGGAAAGAAACTGCCCCTTCTCGCAGCCATTCCTGAGGCAATATTTTCACCCTCCATTAGTTTCTTTGATTCGCCTCAAAAGCTGGACAGTAATGCCCTACCCCTGCCCCACTCCTTCCACGGAAGGGCACAACCCCAGAGCCCAAGCAGCAGCTCAGTCTAACCTCCTCTCTGCTCCACAGGACAAGTTCTGCTCTCTACTCACAGGCCTAGTTTCCCAGGGAGGCAACGTCTCACCTGGGAACCCTCCTTGGCCCCCCAGACCATTTCCTTCCCAGAAGGAGGCATGGAAGGATGGAAAGCCGAGCAGCTTCCAGCAGCTTTGTCCCAACAGGCCCAGAAACACGCTCTGCCTGCAGAGTAACCAACTGACACATCTGGTATCAGGAGACAGGCACAATTTTTGCTGAAGGGCTCTTCTGCTCCCTGTCACAGAGGAAGAGTGCGACAGGGCTGCCCTAGTCAGCACAGCTCCACCTGAGCTCCACAGGCTGCAACCCTCCCTTAGAGCACTGGCATCGCTCCTTCCCCATTACAGTGCTCTTACTAAAGAGTCCCTATTAAACATACAAGCATAGCAGTATTAACAAATTCAGTTTCAAGATCTGCTTTTGTTTATGTGCAGCTTGAAGGCTTCATGCTCCTCTTACCTCCCGCTCCCCACGTGGCATTTCAGTAACAGAACAATGCTGACGTGTGAGAAACTGCTAAAAACATTGACACAAACCTAAAATGGCAAGACTCTGTTTCCAAAACAACACATTGGAAACAAAACAAATTTAATTATCACCTTCAGTAACTTCAATGGGTAGACTTGAAGGGTTACATCAAAACAAATCAGAAAACTGTTTTCTGAATCAGCTTGAACCATCACCAATGCTACTTAAATAATTTTAACAGTGTTTTGTACAGAACAGTTTTTGTTCACTCCTCTTCTCCTACCATTTACTTGTCATGTTTAGTTAGAAATTCTTGTACTAGTGTTTTGTAATCATTAAATCCCTTACATGCTTCTTTCAAATTTGCTACAACTAGAACAAGTAAAACCTAAGTCTACCCCTTAAATATAGCATAAACATTTAGGAAAAAAAAGGCCCAACAACTAGGAACCAAAGTCAACAGAGGCTTTCCCTACCCTGCTGATAGCATGGCTGGTTGGTTTTCAAAAAGGTGGTTGTTCCTTCCTCTCCTACCTGAGAAGAGCAAACTATACTGACTGGCCATGAAAATTCACCATCCTAGCTAAACTCCATCAGCTTTTACACATTTATATCAAAAGTCAAGGAACACATCTGTTAGAGCTTCTAGTCACAGACTCAAATTCAGCTCAAATATTAACAGCATTCGCAGGCACAAAAACCAGTTTCAGAGACGTACGATGCACCATCCACAGGTTGTCTCTTAAGAACATGCAGAATAACATTAACAGCAGGCAAACCCCAACGGCTCAGAGCTTCTGCCCCAGCAACAAGGGCATTCACTAGGAAAAGAAGTCCAGCATGACAGAATGGCCACAAACATGGAGATCTAGGTCCTGACTTCCACGTTCAGATCTAGTACTGACCTCACTCATTACAAGGTTTTTTGTCTCTAAGCTGTTTTACATGTAAAGCAATAAAACATGTTTTCTACTGTCTATGCTTTATTGTTTCACTACTTCAAATATCCTGAATACCTTGGCATGTTTCAATGTGGATTTTTTCTCTGCAGTGAAGGACTGAAGGTCAGAGGTACCTGAAAATACAGGCTCTAGAATTATCTGATAGCTGGTGTAATCTCAGAATTTACTCAGAAAATCTTTTAAAAACATATATATACATTTATAGAAAGCTAGATTGGTCACATATAAATAGGCAAGCAATTATAATTAAGTCTAAAAGCACTAGATATGCAACTACTACTACCACCTCTAAAACTCAGGAGCATCAATTACACTATTTAGATTGATTTTTTTTACATGGAAATACGCAGAAAAATCATCAAGCGATAACGAAACTGACTGCCTGGGGAGAAAGTACAGCTTCTTCTAAAGAAGACCAAATACTACAACATTTTCCTTGTAAATTTCAAGAGAAAGAAGACAGAAAATGTATTCCAAGCCATTCTAATATGAAAATTGAAAGGGAAACCTTGCTTATTAACTTTAGAAAAATCATCTAAAGCATAAAGAGAATTCAGTTTATTTTATAGCTAGAAAGCATGATAAAGCATTATCTCTCAACATCCTTTATGCAACAGGTGATGAATGATCTTTGGCATTGTCAGTAACAGGGATTAATTCATGAGGTCACAGCACGTGAACAAGGTAGTGATTACAGTAAGCAGACTTGCATCTGGAAAACAAGTCAGTTTATTATTTCAAAATGTCAGTGGTCAAGTATAAAGCTTCCTGTAAAATTAACTGTTGAATGCTATAGATTTCTTCTTAATTTGGGGGTATGGTGTGTACAAGTTTGTGACTTATTTTACAAACAAGATTCAGCAAACCATATGCACACACATATGTATGTATATATATGTATAATTCTATACTATTAGAGCTAACAAATTTTTAACTTTTCACTAGAAAGCTAAATACAGCAAATTCTGTATGTTTTCCTTTTTCTTCTGATACAAGACTTGCAATTCAGAAATGTGGATATTTTTAATTTATTTTCAGTAAGAAATATTGGTATATGAAACTTTGTATCTTGTTTCCAACAAAATTGCTTGCACAATATAAAGTTCAAAATTCTTTGCAACAAAAATGTTCCCTATTTCAAAACCTCTACAGAAAATCCATTACAAAAAGAGCACTGAAACCATCTAACAAAATAGAATTGATGTCATTTCAATTTGCTTTAGCATTTTCAACTTTTGTTCCACTTGTAAGTTGAGCTCTGTGAGATTTGATTCTGTTCCTTATTTCTCTGTCTGTTCTTTCCAAGAACAATGCTGTCACCAATTTCCTGCTTAAAGTAAACACAATTTGCTCACCTGACTTCTTCCTGACCCGGAACTATGGCAAACTTATTTCCTCCCTTTGAGATTTTTTCTTGTATACTCCTTGTTGTATACTGTTGTTACCACAAAGGTTCCACGCATTGTTCTTCGAGGAAGACGGTTTGTACAAGATTTCTACAAATATCAGTAACACCACATCACTAAATAACAACTGCTCTTGCTATAAATGAAAGCATAAATATTTAATTATGTTCATACTTCAACAGTAACTTATTTCTCTACACACAATACTTAATGACATGTATCCAACAAATTAATGTATTGAAAAGGTGCTTGGCAAAATGCTAGAGAAGGCCAAAATCACCAGATGCATAGCAAATATAAAATCACATGTCTTGCCAAGAAGAAAAAACGTGGTGCATTAATAGTAACACAATGTAGGGACATACTTTACTGCTTTGCCTAGCTGTGGCACAAAAACATAGAACTAGTATTTTTTGAGAAGCATAGTATGATTGTAACAAGCTCATAGGGATCAAAAATGTGACTTTTGAGTGGATTTAACCAATATCTCATTCCGGCTTTAAAGCAGCAGGATTGTGACTTACAGAATCACAGAATAGAATCATCAAAATTGGAAGAGACCTTTAAACATCATCAAATCCAAATATCAACCCAGTACTACCACTGTAACCACTGAACTGTATCACCAAGATATAGGAACTTAGAAAACTTTTGAAGACTGCAAGATAAACTTTTCATTAACAAAAAAGTAAAATCACATTTTCCATGCTCATTCATTAGGAGGAATATTGAATGCAAGATTAAATAATTAATAATTCAAGAAACTCTGAGTTATGCTTTCAACCTAAAGAAATTCATGCGCTGGTACTTGACACAGTAATACTTATTTAGGCCTGTCAGAGGTAACTGACACACAACAACAGGCTGTCAAAACAAGGGACAATGGCTAGCAACACACAAGTGCTACTCATCTTTCCTGTCATGAAAACAAAGTACTAGTGAGACTGTATTTTTCCATACAGAGAAAAAGGGGAAGGTGAAAATCCACACAATAAAACTGCAACTCTTCCACCTTGGTTAACAAGAGAGTATATTCTGCCAAGACTGTCCTAGAGTCTGTAGGGATTGGGAGATGGAAAAGAACAAAAAGACTTCAAGACAGAAAACACCAAGTACAAGATGAAACAGTTACCAAGCAAGGATGAGAAACATTAGTCTTTATCACAATAACAACTTCAAACACTGAAACAAGGTCAAGAGCAACAAGAATTCACAACCCTTGATCGTTGATTCTCACACTGAGGTCCATCTTTGGTACTGATTTAACTTTCAATTTTGTTCAGGACAGCAACCAGGCCAAGAGAGAGACACAGACATCAGTACTCTCAGCATTACATTAACAAACATTTGGGTATCTGCTTCCTAGGTTGGTGTAGGCAATCAAGTTCTCTTCAAGGAAAAAACGGTACAAAAGTCAGAGCTCATAAAGGGCTCCCATGCCTTTACCTGCAGTAGTTCAAAATCTTGCCACTCAGAGTAATCTGCCTCACTCCTTTGCCAGGATTTGCTTTCCTATGCACCTCCCCAGCCAGACAGACGGCTGTGGCATTCATATCCCATTCTAATCACTTCCAGCAAGAGAAGCTTGCACCAAAACACCAGATTGTAAGCTGGTGAGAATGAGATACTGATAGAAACATCCTGTCAAAGAGTATTTATCAAAACCACAACCAAGTCCACTAGAACTTGTCAGTGTCTTTCTCAGCAAATAACTGACTAGCAAAGTCAACAAGGAATGTCAGAGTGAGCAATGGATCTCAATTTTTACACCTCTCGCTGCTTGGGAAAGGAATTCACTAATTCTAT
This sequence comes from Illadopsis cleaveri, assembly GCA_013399915.1. NCBI lineage: Eukaryota > Metazoa > Chordata > Aves > Passeriformes > Timaliidae > Illadopsis > Illadopsis cleaveri. The sequence goes on along the minus strand of VXBB01011161.1, from coordinate 318,266 downwards.
ATTTGTGAGAAAAAAGCACCAGAGAGTCCTGGAACTGAGCTTTGAAACTCATGTGCTGCCAAGGGAAATGTTAAAACCACAATACTGCAGTGTCAGGTAACAGTGTCACATCTATCATTGGGGCTTCAGAAGAGATGCAAGGGCTTAGCTCTTCTGAAACCTGAACAGAGCCCAACGTGTTATTTTTGAGGTTTTACTTAACTCAAAACAAAAGCAAATTCTATCACAATGGAATTAAATTGAATCAACAACTGTGTTGGTTTGTCTGGCACATTTTCAAAATCACAGTTTTGAAGACAGATTTCAGTTGCTGTATGCACCTTACTATCACTGATTAGTATTCATGCCAAACCTTATCCAGGCCAGTCACACTGACCATAATTTGAATTGAATGTAACAAATCAGTTTTATTAATGAAGTGCTAATTTAAGTCCAAAACCAGTATTTTCACACATCAGTCAACTCTTACCAGTTGTGTAGGACTGCATTTCACACAAGGGATATTTCAGCTACTCCGAAGAATGAGTTCAAATTCATATTCTCTGACTTTTATCAATTACCAAAGGAAAGCTTAATAATTGATTTACGCCATTTACAGGGGGAAAAATGAGTGACGGGAAAAGGAAAACAAGTTGGTCCATCCCAGGAAAATGCAGACTAAGATTTATAGCTGTGCTCTGACATACCAATTGCAGGTACTCAGACTGTGACTGCTGGTACAGTCATATGGAAGAAACAGAACAAAATTACAACTCTGTGCTTCATTCATTTAAAGTACTCGCAAAGATACAGCCAGATTATTGTTCACTTCCTATAAAATAATTCAGTTCTATTGGGCAATGAACGGTTGAATGGAATAATAAAAATTATGGTGTAGTCCCTAATTTGTTCCTCCACAAATCCAGAATTCTTTCATTGTAAAAAAGCCGCAATGTTCCAGCAAAGCAGGGATTATTGAACCAGGTTTGGGCTGTGCTATTTATCCCTTAGCAAGGGCCAAGCAATTTTATCTTCACAATCAAAATGTTAAGTTGGAGTTATTTAATGGATGAAAATGTAATACATTCCTTTCCAGAGTAATACAGATTCTGCAGCATTTGCTACCTGCTGTCGGTCAAGCAAACCAAAAGGTGGTGCATGTGGATTTTACCTCAGGCTTTGCCTACTTATAAGACATTGAGCAAGTTGAAAGAACCACTTAAAAACAAAGTAAAACCCAGTAAAACAAAATAGGCATTTATATCCACTCTACTTGATAAAATACAAGATCTCAAATAGTAGCTTGTTTACTTTTCAGTCAGCAAAATCCTCTGCAACCAGGAAAAAGGGGAAGTGGGCTTAAATACATCAGCACAAATACCTCTGGTTACAGTATCAACATGATTGTAAATCCCCCAATTACAATTTTTAAAAATCTGCTATGCTACGCAACTTCTCTTCGAAGCAGTATGTTTGCAACACGTGATTATCAAATAAAGCTTTCAAATAGGTTCTGTTCGAAATTTTGCTTAAAATAATACAAGAAAGAAACATTATTTTCACCAGAGCCCTTACTGACCATGCAAATCCTGCCGAGCGCGCCCCGAGGTTAACTGAGCCCACGGACGTTAACGGGGGTGCGGAGCATCTGCTGAAGGCACGGCACCGCCGGCCCCCGCGCCCTGCCCCGCTCCGCTGG
>VXBB01011161.1:301146-313911 GCA_013399915.1 Illadopsis cleaveri | reverse complement strand
GCTGTCCCCGCGATCCGCCCGGCCCGTGCTCGTGCTCCCCCTGCCGCCGGGCCGGGCCGGGCCGCCGCTCCGGCCCCTCCCGCGGCTCCGCGGGGCCGAGTTGGGGCGGCCCTGAAGGGCCCGGAGACCCCCGGGGCGGGAGGCACGGGACCCACCCAGGGCTTAGCCCTCGCTGCTTTCCACTCGCAGCCCGCTCCCCAGGGACCCCTCCGTGGCGCACGCTGTGAGGCGGGGGAGGCCTGGCTTCTGCCGCGGCCGCCAGCGCAGCCTGCCCGGTGCCCGCTGTCCCGGCCTGGGCACGGAGCAGAGCAGCCCGTGGGGAAAAGGCTCCCCGGGGTGCTGAGGGGCAGCGGCGGGGCGGGCCGGGCTGCGGAGCACCTGCCAGGGGGTGCACGACTGGAGGTAATGAGCCTTTATAGAGAAAAAGTTCTCGTTTCTCCAGTAAGACTTTTTTGTCAGTAGTGGTACCAAAATAGAAGTAAATCAGTTGTAAACAGCTTTAATAAAACTGATAGTCTTTAACACTGAGGAGGAGAGATGCTGGGTGCTACTGTCTCATTAACAAGTGCGACACGTAGCTTGAAAATTAGTTTTTTCAGAGAACTATAGCAAACAAAATGATCATTTGTCTGAAGAAAAATCATATTCGTCTTCCCCTTCTATCTGCTTGCCTTTATCTGAAAAAAAATTATCTTGGATGTGAAGAAAACTCGCATAAAAATAGTTTTTCAGTCTTCCAATGTGGGCTTCTTTCTCAATGTCAAACCTAACCCTTAAGTTGTTTTGCAGAGGAAGGAATTGGAAAGCAGAAAATTTGCTTTTAATTAAAGGGGTCTTTCAGTCCAGTAAGGTGGCAGCAATATTAAATTTTATGTTAGTGTTTGCATAGAATTCTTTCAATAATTTTGTCACCAATTGATTTAGCATCCAGACATGCAAACAGAAAACTGACTGTGAAGGCAGGAAGCCAGATTGATGCTGGGTTGGGATAAGTGACAGAGAGATGAGAAGCTGATTGCCATGGAGTACCAAAACCAGCTTTGTGTGACCTCCTTGTGAGTTCTCAGCACCCTTTGTTTCTGTGAAATCTGATTGAGATTGTACTGCTGGCAGAAATTTACTGCTGGTTGAACTCATGGATATTTGGAAATTTAATTTGTGTGAAAGAGATTTCAGTTCATGGGAGATTAATGATTTAAATGAAACTTGCATCTGTTTTGTCGTGAGCACGTGAGTGTCTCAAGGCTTTTTAAAAAGGCAGTTTTGAAATTATCCGTGGATGCCATTTTTTGGTTTTGTCCTTAGTTATTTTGAGATAGGCATTAGTAACTTCTTTGTCGTCCCACAGAGTCAGTTCCAACAACCAAAAAAATACTGAAGTAGTTGTGCATGGCTGACAAAAGGTCTCACCAGGTCTAAACACGCCTCAGACTTGCCTCAGAAATACAGCAGCTTTGTACTAAAAGATGCTCAGCAGCAGATAGTGCCTGTGGATCTCAAAAGTCAGATTTTATTGCAGATGTTCTGGTTACTCAGTAGTCCAGAAGCTGGCCTGACAGTTTGGATGGGCTTTTATGTATCTGCACAGATACATTCTTGTCTGGCTTGTAATTTTTTTTGTTATTTTATCTCTCCTTAACCTTGGCTGGACTTCGGCTATTAGGAGAATATATTTTGCAGGCTTCTTTCCCGTTAGATGGATGAAGCATTTCTTGGTAACTGTATTGTCCACTGATATGAGCAGAAAACTGGCAGCTTGTTCCTACAAATTACAGAGCTGCCATTAGAGAAATCTGATTTCCTCCCTCACAAAAATCTACTTGTGAAGATGCATCATCAATCAGCCCAGCTGCCAACCTTGCCCCTCTTGCATGAGGCAGTGGGTACTGGGGATGGGGTCCACCGACAGCCCACCCATATCCCATGTGCTTTTTGGTGCCTCCCTGTTTGTCCATGGAAATAGGGATGATCTGACAGCCTTTCTGAATGAAGACAACCTTAAGGAACAGCAGCTCCCTCAGTCCAAAACTACCTTTATTTCCTGGATATTTTTAAAATTTGTGTTCTGTACATAAGAACAGGCAAAAAAGGGTTTCCTGTCAAGCCTGAACGCGCTGATAAGCATTGCTTATTAGAGATACCTATCATGAACTTATGGACTATTCTCACTAATAACTAACACAGGGAAGCCTGCAAGTGATTGATTGCCTAGGTATGATGTAGGAGACTCTAGAAACTACTTCTGCAATTTGAGTTCTGATGAAGCTGTGAAATGAAATTAAATCCTTAGTTCATATGGCTGGGCTAAGCATTTTTACTAGTCCAGGATTTTGTTAAAAAATGGGTTATTGATTTACGGATATGTCTGCCAGGTTCAATACAGCACTAACACTGGTCTGTATCTCTAGCTAGCATCAAACTCATACGCAGAAACAAAAGCTGTGGAGCAACCAGCAGCTGAACTGAGAAGCAGGACTGGGAACCCAGATGCAAAGCCACATGAAATCAATTGCATAGCTTCCATTTTCAGAGCCAGCCTCTCCTGGGGCTCTTCTGCACTGCTCCTATGTGTAATATAGACTGGGACACTGTGGAAATGGTATGGCAAAGAGCTAGTGAAGCCAAGTGGATCCACCAGTCTGGGAATATTCTGTGAGACTTAATCATGATTCCTGGAAAAAAAAAAATGCAATACTCTGGCAAGGAAGCTTGGTAATAGTGTGCACAAGTGGTTGGTGTATCAGGAGGCCATTCAAGAAGAGTGTGGAAAAAATAAACTGTTTTTCTGAGAAGTATGTATGGGTGGACAAAGAGAAAGCTTGAATCCCAGAAGAATTGCCAGAGGAGAAAACACCGGGTATAGAGTAGGATGATAAAGATTGTCACATTTGGAGTGAACATTGTATCACAGGGATGGTTTGTGTATTACTATGTCTAGGATTTAAAACTGGGTAAGTATGAGTGGAGGAATGATTCCTGTCAGAGAAGCAGCTGTTGATTGTGCTTGTTTGCTGTCAAAATATGGAAAAATGCTGAATGAACGTTCAACTGATTGCTCAATAAACACACAATTCTAGACAACTGCCAGATTTGGCTGTGTGCCCTAAATGAATATCCAGATATAGGATACACAGCCCTAAGCATGTTCATTTTCGGATAACAGATTTGTGTGAAACATCCTCTGCAATGGCTTTAATCATAAGAAAACATAGAAACTAATTACATTTTGAGAACATTTTGATAACTGTGTGTTGAAAACAGTGAAAAGATGCTTCTGTGTTCTGCAAGGGATTGCAAAGTTCTCATTAGAATATATAATTACAAAATCATAATTAAGCTAGTATGTTACTAAAATAGAAAGCATATCACTTACAATTTTTTTTTTTTTTGCTTTAAATAATTTGGTCAAAACAGTCTAAAGCAGCTTCTGAACTTTATTACATAATAAATGAGTGCAATATTTATAGGATTCACAGAAGATTGGTTAAAAGCTACTTTTCCTCATATGACAAATAATGATCGTTTTTTGGTTGTTTGGGAATTGCAAAGCAAATGGGGGAAAATTAACAAATTGTGTACGGAGAATAAATGAGAGATATAAAATACAGCAGTGGAATTTAAAAGGTCAGCTTCCTCTTTGTCAGCAGAGGCTCTCTAAAGCTGGCTCAAAATGGGGAACTCAGTGCTGTAGCTACCTTCAGCTTGCATGGTATTAGGTTGATGCAAAAATAAGGAACTGGCTTTTTTAACACACAGCATGCTAACAGTGATATAGGGAAACCTTCATACCATTGCTATATCAGTGGTTTCAGACACAGCCACTGGAATTTCAGTTTAGATGCCCTGACTTTAAATAAGGGACCTTCAGGAAGTATCGAAGTGGCTAGAGATAGGATTAAATGAATAGACACAGGCTAGGTGTTTGAACTGTGCAAGTAAAGATGGGAACAGAATTAATGCAAGGAGATCAATTATTGAGAAGTTGTAGCTGTAGAGGAGGAGGAGATGATACAAAGGTGGAAGCACATTCAAAAGGAAAAAGAGAAGCAGAGAACCCACTAGAAGACTGCAATGCGGGCTTGCAGAAAAAAAACAGGATTTAAAATACAGCATGTTAATTACCTTTCTAAGAAAACAGAAGAAACAAGGATATGGAAGAAATATAGTCCACAGGATGTTGAAACAAAGCACTAATAGTCAGTTAGAAATGCAAAGAAAGACAGATTCTGCACAGAAAACTGCATTTGGTTTTGCTTTTCTTTACATAAGAAAGAACTGCAAGTGTCAAGGGCACAGTATATGTGTTTTCATTTGATATTAGTGTTCATCAAATGAAAGGCAGTGAGGGAAGGAGATGTAAAAAAATATTTCTGAATCCCTTGGCTAGGATCTAAGAAAGTAATCTACTTGAAGATTTGTTTAAAAACTCTAATGCCAAGAGAAGCTACAGGAAATAAATTTGCATTAACTGTCATTGCTCTTTAGCAAGTTCCCATGTATCAAACCTAAATATCTCAATGCAGTAATAGTTAAAAATCATGTCAACATCTAACAGTTTCAATACTTGCCCTTTTTGGAAAGGCTGCAATAGAAACTGATTACACTTTCCCCAGTGCCACAGCAGTACTTTTTGAGCAAGTTCTCCTAGGCAGTGGTGAGAATGAAAGTGCCCTGTTTGCAGGGTATTGGGTGGATTCTTCTATGGGGTCTCTAAAAATGGTTTTCTCCAGGTTGTTCTCTTGCCCTGTTATGGGACGGATGGGGCCTTGTGTCTCTGGCCACGGCTACACCCACACTGAAAAACACCCAGCAGGTCACGTGTCAAGTGATTTCTGCCTTGGGGCTTTCTGCCCTGGCTGTTGGAAGGAAATTCTGTAGCCCAGCAGATTGGACCTTAATGCTATGTATTTTCTATACCGAAATCAAATTTTGCTTTATCCTAGGTTACTCTTAACATTAACAGTTCTCTTATGCTGTGCATTGAGTACCATAGATCATAGAATCATAGAATCGTCAAGGTTGGAAAAAACCTCTAAAATCACCGAGTCCAACTGTTAACCCAGGACTGCCATGTTCACTACTAAACCATGTCCCCAAATGCCACATCTACACATCTTTTGAACACTTCCATGACTTCTCTGGGCAGCCTGCTTCCCTCAATAGGCCCATACACTGATGTTTCCACCAGAAATCCCTGTTTATCATGTTGAGCTTCACAAGTTTAGGATTACCAGCTTTTCTTAGGTAACTTCACTTGGTAAGGGGTTTCTGAATAAATTCTAATATTCTGTAGAATTTATATGGAGGAAAACACAGTACTTGAAGTATAAACTGGCTGGTGCCAGATGGAGCAAGACCACTGCATGTACTGCAATGGGTCAGTCTGAGTATTTAAGTCAAATGCCCCACAACTTTTTAATTTGTTTTTTGGAAATATCAAATGAAATTTCCACCCACATTTTTATATCCAATACCAACTGCATGATATTTTGGAGTATTTTCTCTCTTGTGTTATTTGCCTGCATTTTTCTGAGGTCAGGGGTAGTTTATTTTATCTAGTTTATCTGGCACTATGCTTTCTTTCTGCTGAATGTTTTTACACAATTTGGATATAATTTCTAAGATTAATTAATGTATTATTTGATTTTGCTTCTGAAATACAAATGAAAATGATTGAGACCAAACCTAAAATCAACAGTTAAAATATTCAACTAGATGCTTTTCCCCCACTTTCTATGTTGCGATTTATCGTCTATTGTGTACAATCTTCTGTTTGATTATGTGGTATAAGATTTACCATTCTTTTTTAAATGAGAGTATATCCTTCTGAGAGCTGGGAAGCACAGCAATACAATATTAACCCATATGGATTTATTCCACAGCATGTGACTGATGGTTCAAGTGAGCACTCAGCTCTCATAATAAGCTTGAAAAGAGGAGAGGAGAGACAGAGAAGTGTGGTGTGACAAGACTGAAGGAAAGAGAAGAAAAACCTTTTGGGATTCAACCCTGTTTTGCTCACTCCTTTGCTCTTTTGTGTTTGTCAAGGACGTCAACAATCATGTATGCCCTGAGGCCAGAGCTTAAAGAACATGAGTCCTGTACTGGTTTGTTGCAGGACTGGCACAAGAGACCCTCACCACTGTGATTGCAATCACATTAAAAAATAATAATCATAAAAAAAGAGTTTGTTGAGATTTGAAGGTGAATTAAAGCATAAATCTCATTTATTTACTCGATTTCCTGAAAATGCACCTCTGTTAGTGGAAATGTTTTAAAAGCTTTGTGTACTTCTTTGGTGTCAGTCAACAATGAAGTTTCTAAAGCACAGGAGTACAAAAATGTGTAATGTAGATAATCTCAAATCTGTGATATTGTTGGTTAGCAGGAGGTTTTAATACAAACAACTGTGTTATTTTTTATTTAAATCATTGTGGTTTATATTTAGATAGAATATGTAAATCACTAACATATCCTGATGGTCTTTCGTTGATTCTTTCCATAGCTTCTTTTAAGTTTACAACTTCAACTGTTGAAAAATGCATCCTTGCAAAATTTAAATCATATTGCACAATTATACTACTGTCAGGTCATTTTTTAAAATATACCAGAGCTGTACCTCTATTTTGGATTAAAAAAAAACAGTCTTGAAAAAGAAACAATTGCTTAGATAGGAACTTCTGAAATGCTGAGATTTTAAGATCCCAATGATCATAACAATTTGAAAGGCGTGAAAATGGAAATACACAGGTGGAATGCAGTCCTGAAACAGCAAAGTCCAAAGACACATCTTGTTTTTCTAATATCAGGCAAGCATTTGAACAGACTCCGTGGAAATAAAGGGCTTTTGCAAAAAAATACTGTCTTTTTCAGAGTTAATATATGAGAAATAATATTTTGAAGGTTTCTGGCCCTTGAATAGCATTAAGTGTCATTCTAAGGTGAATAGAAAGTTGCATCTGAGGGCAAATACTTTCATTATTACTACAGTCAGTTCTGCTTCCAAATTTCACTAACCATTGAAGCCATCTCATCTCCACTGAATCTGAAAGTGTTTTAGGTTTTGATTGCCCTGGAGAAAAGTGAGTTAAGTTTTGGGAAAAATGATGATATGTCAGGGTAGGCCACCTTGTATCTCCAACAGAAGAACATTTATTTGTTTTTCTCTTCAGCTACCTCACATATGAGCTGGTTTGGATATCTGCCAAAGTTGAAAAGCTGTAATACTCTTTATATAAAGAAGGATGAGCAAAAGCATCACAAATTCTACTCATAGGGAAAAGTCATACAAATGCTGCCACCTGCAAATACAGGGGGGAAAAAAAAGATGTTTTTCAGATTATTGTTCAATTTTATGCTACTGTATTACTTCAGCCAGTTCCGGCACAAAATTAATTTTGCAACTCACTATAAAATGAAAGAAAGTTCCTTGTCATCTACTGTGTCTGCTATAAAATATTTTTTCTCCTATTGTTTTATTATAAGTCTCACATTGTCTGGGATTTGAAATGCTGCATTGCTGCTCTTAGACTTATAAAAATAGGCTGGAAAACATGAGACTCAGAAGCTGAGACAGCTACAAAGCAAGTGAAACCTATCCATTAATTCAGGGGGTTTTTTTAACTGCCAGATGTTTTGGATTATGGAAGTGGTACTATGGAAAAAATAGTATATTTTTTCAGGTAAACAAAAGAGTTCCAGTCAGGATTATGGCTTTTACTACTGTCTGGTCAAGACATTAGGAGTATTTTGTTTTCTGCCTATTTGTGGTTGCCTGGACATTTGGCCTAAGCATATCTTTGTATTTTCATCACAGCAGGTGGAGCTGAAGTGGGCAATACCTTGGCTCCAGCCATCCCACTCCCTATCCAGAACAACAGAGGCAGAAGCAGGAGTCTGTCTTTACTGCTGGTATAAATCCAAAGCAAGCTGCCATTAACATCTCCGAGAACAGTCTTCATTAACAGAGTTTTTTCTGAATACCTGCAAAGATACTTTACCACTGTGTACACAAAACAGGCAGCAAAAGAGCTTATCCTGTCACTGCTAAATCAAATTAACTGTTGCTAAAATCAGATTCAAATGGTGTTTTACACAAGTTGTTTCACATCCATCCTGTGCACTGGTATGGGGAGCCAGGAGTAATATCATTCAACTTAGCTGGAAAATGACCCTGAGATACAACTTTGGACCACAGCAAGGAAGAAAACATTTTTAATTCTTCAGATTGCAACACTGAATTGTCCAGTATTGGGTCTACACACTGAGGGGCTTATCATGGTGTTGAGATAGCTAGACATGAGTGCAAGAATTGATTAAAGAGGATGCAAAGTATGAGATGATCAATAGGTACATAGGTACAGCAGTGCTACTTACTGCTGTGTGCTGCAGAGAGCTGTGAGCTGATATTGATGGGACTAATTTTCTGTGCTCTGAATCAACATGAATGTGTCACCCTCAGGACTGCTGCCAATAGTTCTGCCTTCAGAAACCCCATAGAGTCTCTGCAACCTGGACCGGGCCTCAGGCTCTACTGCGCTGTGAGCAAGGAGCTTTGTGTAACAATGGGTACATGTTCAAAGCTGGGATGTGTGCAAAGGTACATCACAACCTCCCCTTTCATGCAACTCCCCATACTGGCTGATGGGATCATTCTTAGTTCAAATTATTTTTGCCTAACTTTGGACAAGGAAGGATGAAAGCGAGTTTGAGGGAGAAGAGGAAAGTGATCATTAGCATGGGGTATGATTGGTTTGCCTATATTTCTTTTGCACAAAGAATGTGAAGTTTATGGGTGGGTTTTGTCATGCAATCCCTTGCTCCTGCAGCAGTGCTCAGAGGATGTTTTTCCCATGCTACAGGCTAGTTCTGCTCAGCTTTTATTCCTTGCACATGCTACTATTCTTCTTGCAGTGATGGGGAAACCCTTCCTTTAACCTAGCAGCAAAGAGTAGTTGAATGCAACAGTATGTATCTGGTTATATGACAAGAGATGGGAAGGTTTTGCCTGCACAGGTGGCAGCTTCCTTTCTTTGGGAAGATCTTTCCTCCGTGATTATATCTGAACATCACAGTATTTATGAAGTTTCAGCCTATTGAAAAGGATTTTAAACACTGCTCTTTTTGTTGGGACCCTGTCCTTACATTCATATATCTTTTTGAGAGATAATGTACAGATAATTAATAATCAACTTTCCAGTTGCTTTCCTGTGGAAAACAATTCTATTACAAAATTGTACTATATGCAGAAGTTGACTGTGTCTCAGAGATTCAGCTAGCACAATGGATTCTTTTTTTAGATAAAAGTCATTACTTCTCAGTTATGGCTGTGTACTTCAAGCAGGGAATTACATTATACTTTACAAAACCCTATTTTCCCCTATCAGGTTCATGTGCAACAGGATTTATTCCTTCAATGATAGTGATATTCTTCAAAGAATAAGGTCAAAATAATGTGAAATGAGGATGTGACAAAGTTCTATGCAATATTTTCCTTTTTCACCACAGTCAGACAGCTGTTTCACTCACATTGGACACCTGCAGAACTGCTGTATTTAAATACAAGGCAAGTGCACCAGTGAACTGTAAGATCATTGAATGAGTTTCAACATGTTACTGATAAGACTGGGAATTTAAATACCTAGAGGTATTCCTTATCATCTTTGCTGAGACAGCCAATGTACCTTTGACAGTTTTAAGTATTTGGTGGCTGCAAAGCTGTTTTTTTTGCTCACAAAGATATTGTGAAGAGGAAAACATGCCCAGTATCCAAACAAGAAAGCAAACAGACCTAGTGTGTTGTCAGTCCTCCAGGATCACATTCCAGCACGGTACTCTGAGCACCATTATGCTGCCACTTGTCCTGCTGGCACATGTCAGGACAAGGCATTTGCAATCAAGGCAGCAGATGGTTCTTTGGGTTGCCTAAAATCAGGGTTGGCATGACACATCGTTTGTGACGCTGCAGAGAACAAAGTATTGGCATGAACCTAATAACAGATTTCTGGATATTGAAGGCATCCCATATTCCATTAATCCCATCACACAGAGCAGTAGCCCCCATGTTTCTGAAGGGTTTTTGTATTATTGTGCTAGCTAGTTTCGTATCTGGTGATACATATGCATAACCCATCCATTTAAACCAAATTAAAGACAACTGTTGGGGGAATATTTCAAGTTTTGACTACACTGGTGAACAGCACAGCATGAGCTGCCTTGAAAACATCTGTGACTGCTGGGCCAACGATTCAATTGCCAACACTCAATTCTTGGCCAATTCATTTCATTCTGTTTTGCCAAGCTCCAGAGCAAAAGCAACACAGTTCTGAGCAGTGATGGCACAATGGTTAAATCCCCCAAAAGTTTCAGCATCGCAGAAATTTCATGAAATTCCATGTGGTATTTCCAAAGGAAAGGAGTGAAATAGGGAAGAATATAGACCTCCAGTGTGCCTTCCCTGCCACGGCAGCTTGAGTTGTACTGGGAGTTGTTTCCAAGGGTTAGGCTGTTTCATGTTTTAATGCTCACTATGCATTGGCTGAGAGCACTCCACAGAGCAAAGAGTGATGATATCAAGGGTTAGAGAACATGCATTCTCTTAGCTGAATTGCTTGTTACAGCCAAATGCAGATACAGAGTGTGGATATCAATCATTGCACTTACAGTAATGATGTGATGCTTCTGCAGTGGATCAGGCCTCTATGCCTTAAATAATCTGCAATTAGTATTAAATGACTTTTAGCATGCATTATCAGTGAAGTTCTGAGGGGGAGGCCAGTTATCAGAACCTCACTCAGATAAGCACAAAAATGTCTTCTGAGGAAGAAAAGGAGAAAGGAACAAAGGAAGGAGTGGGAGAGAATGGGAGAAGGTTTTCAGTTACTTTCTCTTCAGAGTTGATGCCCTCTCTGAGTCCTACTGTGTAAGGTCCTCTTCACTTTGGAGTGAGGTGACCAAGAACACAAGGTTTACCAAACAAGGGAGAACAGACACCCAAATATATATGGCCTGCAATCACTAGCAGAGATTTCATTCTTGTGTCAGGTGTTTCCTCTCTCCTGCCTCTGTTACCAGTTCAATTAATTTTTTGGTATCTACTCCTTGGAAATGGACTGAGTGCTATGGTTTCTTCCATGCCTATGAAAAATTTGGCTCATGAATGCTATACCTCTCAGCCTCTTTATTGCCTGTTATATATGGAAATGGTGAGGAAAGAAAGCAGAAACCCCTTGTTCTTGTCCTGAAATACATGTTCTTCAAATTACCAATACTGAGCTTTAAAAAATGCCAAGGTTTTACCAAAATAAACTATTGCTATATTAACCTTTTTCCCCAGGTTTGAAACCTTTAGAAGTCACTTCTTCCAGCTTACATCTGTAACACAAAATCCACAAAAATTAGGTACTGCGGGTAGAAGGTGAGATTGTCTTGACTTCATCAGCAAAACCACCAGGTAAGACAGGAGAAAAAAAATAAGAAAAGGTACTAGAAAAGATGACAGTGAAAATGGCATTAGTGCCAGCTAGAGTACCTTGGCATTTCACATAGTGAAACCAAGTCAGTGAAATACACACACAAGTACCAGTTACTTAATTCTTCACCTCTTATGCCATGTTATCATGTGTAAATGTGCAAGCACACCTAGGAGCATGTGGGTGTATGTGCTCAGCCCTGCTGTTGGCAGTCCCCCCATGGATGTGGGACTAAGACAGCCTTGCCTCTGCTAGACTTCCCATTTGGCAACTCCTAATAATAAATCCAAACTGTTGTGAATAATAGGCTTTTCCATTACAAATTGCATTTTTCTTAGCATGCTTAAAACCAGCAGTCATTCTGTGGATGCTCCAACCCTGGAAGTCTTCAAGGCCAGGTAGGATGGAGTTTTGAGCAACCTGGTCTAGTGGAAGATGTCCCTGTCCACAGCAGGGAGTTAGAACTAGATTAAGGTAAGGGTGCCTTCCAACCCAAACCATTTGATTACAATGATAATAAAAGGCAAGGGAGTTGGAACTGGACAATATTTAAGGTTCTTCCAACCTAAGCCATTCTGTGACTCTATGGCTCTATATTTTATAGGATGTAATTTCTAGTAATATAGTTTGCTTTTAATACAGATAAAGGTCTTCTGAAAGTTTTGTATTATTACTTGGAGGAGGGTATGTTAAACTCTTATATAAAACATACAGAAATTATTATATCCACTAAATTTCTCACTTTTTATTGGTTATTTTAGTTGTTGTGTTTGTTTTCTCATGGACCATGATCACAGTGTATTTTTAATTACTTCTTCTATGGAGGTTAGTGTCTATTAACAGGAAAAGTTTATTTTATGCATTCAAAAAGTACATAAATTTTCACCAACTTAAATATGTTTTAAAATCCTCAAGCATCATAGTACTGGCAACAAATTTTACCTATGTTGCATAAGTTTAATCCAAGTTCTTTTAAGATAACTTTCCATTGAATACAGATGAAAAGAGAGAGCAATATATTAAATTATGTATACCATCAGTCTGTTCTAATATACATCCTCCTGTATTTCTCCAAATAAAACTTTGGGACTAATTTTCTGACACTTGATAGAAGGTGGCAGGAGAAAGTAGTGTAGAAATTGCTAGGTGATATACAGCACCTTTGAGACACCATTCAAGTAGCAAATTTGACATTTGAACTCAGACACAGTAATTAATTCTGGGATGTGGCAGTTACTGATCTAGTTTTTCCTTTTAATTTTAATTGCTTTGTTGTTGTTTTACATTCGGGGGA
>VXBB01011161.1:234650-300994 GCA_013399915.1 Illadopsis cleaveri | reverse complement strand
TGGGGGGGGGTCTTTTTTTTTTTTTTTTCCCTTTTAATGAGAGATTCTGCTTTGTGATTTCCAAAGCAGCAACTGGAAATATGACTCTACCCATTTTCTTATCTTATCTTGGCTCTGACTGCTTTTAAATTATCAACAGTGTTCAAATAGGCTGTGGTAATGCAGCACCAGCCTCTTGCAATGGGAGAGGGATGAATGTTAATTCAGCTTGTTGGACAAGGAGAATCAGCACATCTGTTGTCTGCTTGACATACAGTGTTCAGTATAACAATAGGAAATATTTAAATTGCAATCATTTACTATGATGTGTCTAAACATTTCTGGAAAACAGCTCATTAGTTCTGCACCTCTCAGACCGTGAGACACGGTGCTGTGGTGAGGAGCTCTGCAGTGGCAATTCCGAGTTCTCCGCTTGGACTTGGATGGCATGCACCGCAGTGAAACCGGAATCCCTGATCTAGTGAGATCTTGTGGGAAGTGAGCTGACTTTAGGAGTTAGAAGACTCTCAACTTACTTGCTTGAGACAATTTATTAATTTTTATAATTTGCTACATAATGCATTAGATATAATATTTTTAAGGACATGAGTCCTTAAAAATTTTCTCCTTAAAAATGGATCCTTAAAAATATTTCTCCTCTGCCATGTCCATCCAGGCAGGAACAAGTAGCAGTGGCAGGAAATACGATGTTACCATCACTTTTTCTCCCCCTAATTGCCTAGGAAATAGAAACTATTTGCTAATATTAACCACTACAGAGTGAAATTAATAGAATGCAGTCTGTTTGTAACCTGATAGGAAATTGTTTTGGAAAATTGTCTATCCATGCTCAGTAATAGCTGCTGAAATTCCACTCTGTAGTACAAAATGGAACTGTATTGTTATAGAAGCACAGAATTTTTTGGGTTGGAAGGGACCTTAAAGATCTTCAAATTCCGAGCCCCCTACCATGGGCAGGGACACCTTCCACTAGACCAGGCTGCTCAAAGCCCCATTCAACCTGGCTTTGAACACTTCCAGGGATGGGGCATCTACAACTTCTCAGGGCAACCTGTTCCAGTCCCTCACCACCCTCACAGTAAATAATTGCTCCCTAACATCTAATTTAAACCTACTGTCTTTCAATTTAAAGTAATTCCACCTTGTCTTATCATTACATGTCCTTGTGAAAAGCCCTTTCTAGCTCTCTTTGGGGCCCTCTTTAGGTACTGGAAGGCTTCTATAAGATCTCCTAGACCCTTGTCTTCTCCAGGCTGATTATTATGTTGAAGATATTACCCCAAACAAGGTATTTGTTGCAACCAAATCCAGCATTGAAATTTTCTTTGCGCAGTCAGCAGGCCTGCAGGCCAGTTTCTCTGTTTGCTGAACAAGCCCAGACAGGTCCACACAGATACTAACTTAGATTCAGCACAGTTAGCCATCCGGTGCACAACTCAGAGCATGTTAGGATTTGTCCTCTGCTCTTCTATTGAGAACTAGCTCCCACCTGGGTCTTGCACAACATTTTCAGGGCTTGTATGACCAAAGCATTTTATGTCTGAATGGGATCATTATTATTGAAAGGTGTAATTTGGCCAGAGTCTGACCTGCCCACACTAAATTCTGAAGAATACATAAAAGCTTAGCTGTGGGTATGTATCCTTTCTGAAGCCTCTGCATAAGGCATTGCCATGCTCTGCAGCAATAGCTTCCATGAGGACTTCTCATCTGCAGTGACTTGTATTAGCTTCAGTAATATATTATTAGCACTGCACCTTTTTATTGGTCCAGACAATGCGGTGACTTAAACTATTATCCTGACTATTCAAACAGTCAGCGCTGAGCTGGAACTTCTGAGGGAAATGTGAGGAGGTCTCTGGGTGGATCAGCAGCAGTGGGAGCAAGCACTGAGGGCAGGCAGAGGCAGTTGAATCCAAAAAGGGCATCATCCACCTCCATAGCTGGTAGGAATTTAAAAACCCCAGCTGATCAGGTCTAACTCCGTTAAAGGTAATTGTAGTTTTACACAGTAAATAATTAATTCCATATGCTTCCTAATTCACGTTCTTTTCCTTGCCTTAGCGAAATCATGTCTCACTTTAAAAAGCAAACAGAGCAAAGCTAAATGTCAGGAGAGTATTTCCAGATGAGTGATACAATTATTAACAAGCAAGTAATCAAGCCATCAGATAATATACAATTCAGAGCATACCTTTGACATTTTGACTAAGAGTATAAAAAGTGCAATTAAATCAATGCATTTCCCTAATAGAGTTCTTGCTTCAAAATTCTGCATGGCTAAGGTTAACTCACAATGATTTAATTAAAAAATTTTTAAATTACACTTGATCACTGCTATCTGTTTCTGCAGAAAATCATTAATACTTTTTAGTGAAACTGCCTATCTATCACAAAGATTGTCCTATCTTTTAAATAAAACTTTTAATGGAAATTTGTATGTATTATAAATTTCAGAAGCAAAATTATATAAAGGTATAATACAAAAGAGATAATATGGACAGCAATTTTAAACAAGTTTAGATGTTAAATAGCCTCAAGTATATTTTATTTTCAAGATAAATATAGGAATTTCTGTTTCACCTCCATAAACACAATTTATATCTCTCCTTTATGTGGAGAAGTCACAAAATATAAATCACTGACAACTAAATGTGTTTGGTAACATATCTTGCCTTCACCAATCATAAAGATTAAATTAAATTGCAAAACTCTTTTAAAATTCATGAAATTCAGATTTCACAATTATACATTGTCTTAAAATGTCAGAATGATAATACAGTCCAAGGGATTTAAATACCCATTTCAGTTTCTCCTCTCCATATCCTGGTAGTTTTATTTTTCTGTCATCTGGCAGTTGGACAAATTGGAACACTACAAAAGTACATCAGAAAAATGTGTCATTCATGTACAATTACTTTCATGCAGTATTGCTATAAGCCATAGGTCCAGTTAGTCAGAGGCAATCCACTGAAATCATATCTCAAACTCATTAATCCAGCATTTTAGAGTAACATTGTTCAATAAGACAGCTGGTTTTGAAATGATGAGCTGGTATTTTCCTTCTCAACTAGAGTTGCACCAACTTAGTGGAAATGGCTTAATCTTACTCTCTTGGTTAGCTGAGTACATTCAATCTTCCTGATGTTTCTCAAGTGAAGTTTCTCAAGGAAATTTTATGGTCTGAGTGGACTGACGGGGAATGGAAAACAATAATAGAAAAAAAATAGCTATGAGACACAGTAAGTTGAGAAAGTGAAGATATTTCACTGTCTTCCAAATACTTTAAAAACACATCATTTCAATATAGGTATGCCTAGAAACTACAGTCAAGCAAAACCAAACCACAACAGCCTGAAGCAGAGTGGAGTCTTTGCCTTCAATACTCTTTAGAACACTTTGATAGTGTTACAATTACTGAAATGTGATTTTCCTGTAGGAAGAATATGTTGTCTGTAGACAGGTAAGTACCATGGCTCTTTCTATCCAACCATCTTTTTCTTCTGGCAGCTCCTGTGTGCACTATCTTAATCCACTCCTCTGACTTTTCAGAGTTTTATGTGAAAAAACAATCACAAACTCAGACTCAGGAATCTTATGGGACCAGGATAGGGTTATTTGTTGAAAAATATTCAGGGTCTGCATATGTCACTTCTGTAGTGACAACAATAGAATTAATAATTGATGCTGGTGACCAGGAAGAGGTGAGTAAACATTTGAAATGGACTTGGGTTGAGGTTCATGTCAGTGATCAATGTGCTGTTCATCACACTAGGGTAAAGCTGTCATTGCTGATGCTGTGCTCAGATGCTACAGTAATTACAGTGCCACAGAAAAACTGATACAATAAACAAGGTGGTGCCAACACTTTAGATCCCTTTTTGATGAATATAATTGATGTGTGCCTGTTAAAGGGAAAGGGGAACATCCTCACTGAAAAAGGAAACATGGCATATTCTTTTGAAACTTCCTCTAATAAAAATTTAGTGAAAGACACTGTTTTATTTATCCCCATGTTTTCCCTCGTTCTCTATTAACATGTAATTCAGTATGGATGTAGATAGTACAGTATGAGCCTCTCATCAAAAAGGGAAATTATTTTAGCTGAAGCATCACCTCGATGCTGATGCTGTGTTTGATCTCTGTGTAGATTCAGCAATTTGGGGGAAGTACTCCATTACATTAAAGGGACACACAAACTCTGACACCACTAATAGCAGCCTGAAAGAGGATTCTAAGGACCCCAAATGGGTGTGTGATATTGGCATTAGGCAGCATTGGTGTGGAGGCCAGTAGGCCAAGGTAAAGGATAGAAGCCTGTTTGTTCTGCAGTGCTGACATAGTGCTATAGATGATACACCAGTCCAGAATGCAACTTGTAATTTAATGACCTCCGTGACTGTTTTGAATGGTTTTAGGAATCACTGCTATATCCTTGCAGTCCAACCATATAGCCTAAAACTATTTCAGCTCTCTGATACATGCCTAATTGTTATGTTCTTTATTATGCCTATAGGTACACAATACAGATTGTCTCCTGTTTTTCTGAGGGGAAATAAGGGATCTAAATTTAATGCAGACTGACTATATTTCAATTATGAGTAGACTTCTTTTCAGCTGAAGCAAATCATTCTTCTTGACATGCCATCAGTCACAGACGATTGACCTTCAGGGTACAGTGCAAGAGATATCTGTTGTATTGAGCAACTGATTGACTAATTATGGATTTTTTTTCCTTGGTTTTGTTTTTGCCAACAGCATAACTAATTTGGGTTTTAATCTTTTTATTTAATGCCCAGCTGCCTTAGCAGTCCACTTGAAGAACTAACATATGTAACATATATTTTTTGTCTGTTGTTTGTAATTAATCATCAGTGATTATGATGCATAATTATCTATTCTATTTAATATACATCAGTAATGGATGTATATTAAAGTTACTTCAGCCATCTGCACATTTTTCCTGCCAACTGCTATTCAGAGACCAGCTTTTGAAGGCATTTCAGAGCAGAGAAAGATGGCCATCTGCTAATCTTGACCATGCACGTATTTTAAGATATGTTGGTTTGATTATGTAATGGACTTGTAAATAAGGAGCCTGATATATGCGGTTGAAGACTGTGTTATCAGTTTGCTGATCAGTAACTATTTAAGTAATTTCTCACCATTTTCCCTTTCTGAATCTGGGATATTTCCTGTTTCTTATTTAGATATTTTTGAAGCTTCTGAAACTGTTTACTATTCAAGGCAGGATGTTTTAGAAAGAGTACACTGTACCCTGGTAAACAGAGCAATTATTTCTCTGTTTATTATTCTAATCCCTTTAACAGTTTATTGCATTCAATTTAAAAAATGCTGTATATATTATGGCTAAGAGTATATTTTCACACTATTCTCATTGCCCATTTAAGTAGTAGTAAGCAGTCAGCATGTAAGGAGTTCACTTTGAAATTTATGTTAGATATCATTATTCATCTTTAGACCCCACCTTCCTCCTGAGCATTGAAAAAGTCCACGTGAGTGAGGATCTGGCTTCATAGCATATAAAAAGGGTAGTGGGAACAATCTGTAATATCCTCTTCCATTTCCCTGCACTGTCTGAACATGGTAGAAAAAAAAGTCTCTTCTGTCAAATGATGCAAATTCAGTAAACCCTTTTTCTTCAAAACAATACTAATCTGACCTTTTACAATTTCTTCTTCTCACTGTGACTCCTTTTCAGTCTTGTCCTTAAAGTCTCTAACTGTTCAGGCAAGACCTACAACTTTATTAATGGAAAGCTCTTTACGAGGGGATTTGGCGCAGCCAATAATGGGTTCCCAGCCTGCTTTATTAGTTTTGTTTTGTTTTTACATAAAACTAATTTATTTATCTGTTCACTTACTGAAATCTGAACTGATTCACTTTTGAAATTGAATTTTCACTGCACTGAGTACAGTGGGTCTTTCTTCTAACCATACATTCTGATTAACTGTGGACTTTACATAGAAATATCTGGCTATTTCCACCTACTAGAAAAAGCCAGAATTAAATGTATATAGAAAAATTTACTTGTAATCCACCTATAAATGTAGTAAAAAATAGTTTTTTCAAATAACTGATTCATCCTTGTGGAATGAAAAATACAGAAAATATTCTTAAAAAAAGAATGGTTTTGAAAAATAAGACTTAGGAAGATATTAAATAATTTAAAAATGCTTATGCAAAGTGATTCTGTATTTCTGAACTAACTACTAGAGTTTTTTACATCAAAAAAACATTCCTTCCTTTTGGCAAAAACTTTTCACTAAAACATTTGACCCAACATTTTTTTTCTGCAGTAGTAAAAATTAATAATTAAAAAAAATCTTATAGGTAACTATCACAAATATTTTAATAGCTGATTTCTGAAATGTCATCCAATAATCAAAGAAGTTACTCTTCATTTTCTAATGTGTTAATCAAGTGTTACTAAAATCCACGTATTGCAAGAGTCACAATATAATGCTAGACTTTTTAATTCAGGAAAGATAGAAAATTAGATAAAACTATGATCTCAAAACACTTTTATGTTTGCTTTATTATTTACATATGGGATGGGAATGTGAAATATTTTCCCTAATATTTGGAATTATTTTCTAACTAAATCAACCTTATCAAGCAGCTAGAATTCTGTCAGGTCAAGATTCTGCCCCAGTCCCTCCCAATTCTCTGAGTTATAAACTACAGGTGCTGTGAGAGATTTACTGTGTCTGTTTAATGTAATCATGTGTCACCGTGATTTGTCCTACTGTACACATCTTTTTTATTAGAATCAGTCATTCAAACATTGCATTTCCATTGATGATCATGCGCACTATTTATCCTTTCTGTGGAAGAATTGTACTCTAATATATTCACTTTTTTTTCTTTTTTAATTCTTTGGCCTATAATTAAATGGTGTAACTTTGTAATTTTTATAAAGTGGGCAAAATGCCAATAAAAAGATTTTTTTTTTAGGTGGTTGAGGGTAAATATTTGGACTGTTAATGGTACACAGTTATTTTTCTTTTTCCTTTCCAGTGTGTTACAATTTCAATGCTTTCCTTTCATTGGGTT
Source organism: Illadopsis cleaveri (assembly GCA_013399915.1). NCBI lineage: Eukaryota > Metazoa > Chordata > Aves > Passeriformes > Timaliidae > Illadopsis > Illadopsis cleaveri. The sequence goes on along the minus strand of VXBB01011161.1, from coordinate 293,917 downwards.
TGACTAATCTTTTTATAGTATAGCATACATGGAGCTGCCGATGCAATCTAAAACAGCATGTGACAAGTAGCAAACAGCCCATCTAATTTTAACCTTCTCTGCCTGCATACATGTCTTTTGTCCTTGTAGCATTAGAATTGCTCATCTGCCTGCAGCTGAGACCTAAACTAAGCACTGTAGTCATGTAAATATGTAAGAAAGCACATTCAGTTTTTAAAGCTAAACTGAAACAACTTGGATGTGGGGGCAAAAATAAACCTAATAAGGCCTTTATGGAAGCATGGGTAGACAATAGGAATTTTCCTCCTCATTCAGTGTGTTGTTTCTCATACCAGGAGCATTTAAAGGAAGATTTGATTTCTGGTGATATTTCTGTTCCTAGTTCTGACATTCATGTTTCTGTTGGTCTCTGCTCTTCAGCACAAATGTTCTATCTGTATTATGAGGATACCTAAAATCAGAGGTACAATGCAATGTCAAGAAAAGCAAAAATTCCCTTGGCACTATTGCCATGTTTTCAGGAAAATGCATTTAAAGGAAAATCAATAAGAGGGGAGAAAAATGAATCTGAAGAGTGTAAAAGGGAAATGAAACAGTGAAAAAAGGACATAATTTTATGAGCAATATTTGTACTAGAAACATTTCCATCAAGTTGCCAATTATTCTCTGGAGGTCAAATTATGCAAGAAAATCAAGACTAAGAACATGACAAAACCACATTTTTTTAACATTAAAAAAAGTCTGGACTACAAAAACCACTGATGTCTGGGAAATCAGAGCTCAGAGCCACAGAAGAACTTTTCATAATGCAACTTTTAATAATATTTGATGTAAGATAAAGACATGATTCTAGTAAACATCTTCTGTACCTGCACACTGGACTGGGATTTAGATGGAAAGACTGCTAGCAGGCAGATCCAAACAGTTTTAGGTAATGAGAAGCTCACTTTAGTCCACAAAAAATAACAACTGTAGGAGCCCCAAGAATTGTTCTGGTAAAAACAGACATGCCCAAAGACTTTAGGACAAATAAAAGCATTGACGAGGATTAGCTACACCTTGATTTTAATTCTCCAAAATCTTCATTAACCCCACTTTCCGCCTGTAGGTATTTATGTAGATCCTAAAAACAGGACTGAAAGAAACCAGCAAGCTAAGAAAGAGGCCACCTGGACTAGGAGGACAGGTACCAAGACTTAGGAAAAACATACTGACAGTGCTTTAGAAGGACTTTCAGATGGGTCATGTATTAAGACAGGTAGCGGATAGACTCTTGGGATTCTTATTAAGTGTGGAGCACCACAGGGGACTGTATGGAGATATTTAGGATGGAAATCTAGGCATCCATGGATTTAGCAAAAAAATTAGTCTTTTAGGCAGAAAACACACTGAAGCAAAGAGGGGTTCAGATGGTACTGTTGAGTGAGTTTTCATTTAAAGCATCTAAAACTCCTTCATGTTTCAGATCCAAACCCCATTCCTTTACTGCTCTCTGTTTCATGCAGTCATTTCAAGTTTTCCAAATGGCTTATTAAGCAAGTGCCTTGGAGCCAACACAGTTAGTTCTTATAAATCAAAATTAGTATAAAATTGAAAGAACACTGTTAGGTCAATTGCTTTACTTTTTTGTCTACTTTAAACTACAGGGATACATTATGACTCTGATGGATCTGCTTGGTTTATTTATTGTGGGCTGCCTTGTAAAAACAAAAACCAAAACGCAAACCACTTCTTCACTACCACTAGAGCAGCATGGAGCTTTTAAGACAGGAGGGGTTTTCTTTTGTATCCTTGAGACCACTGATGTTCCCCTCACCATGCTTAGTTTCATTGTAGTAACAACTCAGAAAAATTTCTACAGATGGATGAAGTGTAATTTTATAGAATTCTTTATAGATTTATTTCCTGATGAATAAGTGATGACTATCAAGATTATGTCTCTGGGGGCATTCAGTCAGTGTGCAAGTTAGTCTGCAAGGTAAACTTGGCCCTTGGCTCTACTGCCACAGGGCACAGCACCATCTCAGCCAAGATGCTTCACACCATCCTCACTTTTTCGACTGGATGAGCAAATGGAGCATATCATCATTCTGGCACTTTTTGGGATCAGCAGCTTTACTGTTCATGCATGTTCTTGGTCCTGCACAGGCACAGTAGGATCAGCAGGATCAGGCTTCCCTGGAATTGTCTGGCTCTCTGAGCAATGTGAAACACTCTGAATCCAAGGTGAAAAACAGACAAGGGTTTTAGGAAGCAAGGATTGTCCCACTTCAGTGTAACAGCAGAGAACCAAATACCCAACATGTGCTGGTGCAGGTTGAGGGTCCAGGCACCTGGGGTTCATATGGAATCCCGACATCTGCCTCTCATCTGCACCACTTCCTGCCCAGGTGACATGGACATGGTGCCAGTGTCCCATTATCAACATCCAGTGAGTGACACCACCATAAGCTCTGCTGATCCAACCCTGGAAAGTTATGGATATAGGGCTCCTGCTTCAATACTTGGAAGAAGTGGAGTATTAATCCTGCAAGGAGGACAAGAAGGCTAGAAATCCACCTTACTTCAACCTCACGCATCTTCAGGGAATCCAGCTTCCTGCTGGACCAAATATACATGAATATTCATCCTGAGCTTCATAACATGAGTGCAGATCCACCCTCTGCTCCCAAAAGCATATGTGCACTTTGGCATTATTTAGGATGGTGATTTCTGGAAAATAGTTGTAGCTTTGAGCCTTCACATCCTTGGCTCCTTCAGGAGAATCCACAGGTTGGGCTGGTGTCCCCCAGCTCTGTGCATAGTGAGCAGTGAGATCTGGGATGCATCAGTATGACAAAGTAGAAAAAGATGTGGGTGAACATACCTTATAGTTTCAGTAGCCTCAATAATCATAAATACAATAAGTAACACTCTGGAAATAATTGCTTCATACTTTTCTTAGAAAGACATAGGAAAAATCTTGTCCTTAGTGGTCAGTTTCAGATACCCACTGCAGCTGACAAACATACACATTTTCTTTTTTCTTTTTTGAGCTTTTCATTTCAAAGACAGCCATTAATACATCTGATGATAATCCATTTCTAGCTCTGTTTGATACATCTTTGATCTTTACCAAAGCACATCCAAGGGTGAGAGATTGGGCTTACCAAAATTCAATTTCTAAAAAGTTTACATTTATGGCTCAAGACCAGCAATGGGAATCCAAATGAGGCATCTTTAGGCTGACTGGCAGTGACCCTGCCTTTGTACAAGCACAGGGGATTCAGAAGACTGACTGCTACATCCATGTGTCTTTTAGCTCAGGTACAGACTTGACTTGCAGCTACAAGCTTACATTGTGAAAGTATCTGGATTTTGTAACATTTTGCAAGCCACTTATGCTATGTATCTTTTAAAGAAATTACATCTGACTCATTCATAATTTGCTATCAGTCTTGGGAGTGGGGTGGTTAGGTTGAAACGCTTCCTTTACATCTCCAGGACTGTTGGGCTTAGGGTCAATATGACACAGCAGAGGCAAAAACAGAATTCAAGTCTGGCCATGGGCACCTGGATGGGAGACACAGTTTCTCTCTCATGCTCTCATCTCAAAGGTGGAGTAGTTCCAAACAGAAGCACTGAGTCACCATACATCACTTATGAAAAATTAATCCTCCCAATTTCTGTCCTTCCTTAAGTGCTACTTGTGTAGCTTTCACAGTGACACATCCTCCTCCTGCTCAGTCTGTGAGATGTGAGGAGGTGATGAAAAGCAGAATGCATGGTTAAAGGGATTTACAGTTCATAGGGTGAAAAGCCTTCATGTCATAAACACAGACAATAAGAGAGCTGAAAGATAATTTTATGTTATCTCATGATTCATGTGGTTTGGTTTCTATGGATTTTTCCAATTCCTGTAAGAAAATGTTTTGGATTTTTTTTTTTTTTTTTGGTAAGTTTTGTCACGATTTTTTTCATTTTACACAGCAGTCAAAGCAGTAAATGAGGGGATGTTATTTGTGTTTGACTTATGATGTTGTAACAAAGCATAAAAATGTGCATTATTCTACCAATCAGTGACTCAATAGCTTTTATGAGCACAACTCTTGTATCTGTACTATGGTGTATTAGAACATATTAGGTATATAAAAACACGTTAGGCATATTAGAATACAAGATGTATCAGAATAAAAGACAAGAATAAAATCAAATAGATGAGTAATGAAGATAAAACACTTAAGCAATTTGAATTTTTAATAGTCAATAAAATTTTTAAGATGATTATTACTTGGATGACTTACCATGTTTTACTGACACAGGCTGATGGCATGTTACTTTATACATCTGTACAAAGGAAACAGAAAAGACTTAGATACTTGGTTGTAAGAAATAAATATGAGACATCTAGGAATAAGAAACATTTTAGATAGGTATTGTCTTTTTTTTTTTTAGAATTATTGTTATTGAGTCTGGATGACAAAGAAGATATATTCTTGACTTGTGCACATCAAAGCTATTCAAAATAGCTGTTGTTAATGTCTGCATGTTTTATAACCAAAAAGCTTGTATATAACAAGTTAATGGTTTGTTTCGTCCAAAACTCCTGAATGTATTTAAGCAAGGAATCTAGCATGACTGGGAGCCAGCTTGGTTGAAAGCAGAGCACATCACCGAGGCTGAAGTGTACATAAGGTGGTAGTGGGGCTAGGTTATATGGGAGGAGTGCAGGGGCATTGCCCAGGCATGCAGGGAAAAGCCAAAGCTCAGCTGGATTTAAACCTGGTGAGAAATGTAAAAAACATTTGCTGTAGCTACCTTGTCAGCAAGACTGACTGCTGAACGGGGTGGTTGAAAAAGAACAAGAAAACCATGAAAAGTACCTTCTTCACCACAATCTTTACTGAGCAGGTATTTCCCAAAACATTTCTAGGTCTCTGCTGACTGATTGAGTTTGAGGGAGAGACACACTACCATACTAAAAGAGGATCTAGTTATGGCCCACTTAAGCACTTTGGATGTAAAGCTATCCGTGGGTAGATAGCAGCCTGCATGCTGAGGGAAGTGGCCAACCATTGCAGAACCAGGCTCCATCACCTTTGAAAGACAGTGATGGTTAGGGGGGTTTCCCAGTAACAGGAAAAAGGCACATTCATAAGTGCACAAAGGGAGCTCTACCTACAGAACAACTACAGGACACTGGGCCCCAAGTCACTTCCTGGGAAAGTTTACAGAGCAAATTAACTTGGAAGCCATTTTCAAGTGCATGAAGGCCCAGAAAGGGACTGTGAATGGCCACAATGGATTTGTGAACAACAAATCATGCCTGGTTATCATGAGTACCTTCTGTGATGAAATGGTGGCCTTGTGAACAGTGGGAGAGCAGTAGGTTTCATTGAACTTGACTTTGCCACGTTCTCTGATAGCATCTTAACAGACAAACTGAGGAGGTTTCTTCCAGACAGGTAGACTGTAACATGGGTGTAGAAATGAGCTCATGCTCAATGTTCATAGTAAAATTGGTGTCTAGCTATTAATAGCGTTTCCCAGGGACTGATGCTGGGGTCAAAACTGTTCAACATTGACGTCTATTGATGACTGGGATGATAGAGTAGAACACAGCCTCAACAAATTGGCAGATAGCACCAAAGTGGGAGGAACAGCCTGTGTGCTGGACTACAGGGTTGCCTTGAAAAGGAATGTTGTTAGGTTGGAGACCTCATAAAGAGAAACCTCAAGAAGCTCACCAAAAATTAATGCAGTGTCTCGCACCCAGGATGTGAAAATATTGCACAACCCTGCAACTGGGACACTGACTGGGTGGAAAATAGGTTTGCAGAAGGGGACCTCACTGACAAGAGTTTGAGCTGGAGCCAGAAGTTAACCCATGGGATGAAGACGTGCTGTGTGGCACTGGCCCAAATATGGAGCGTGACTGTGGGATCACATCCTTCCACTCCTTCTGAGGCTGCTTCTGGGGCACTGGATGTTGTTCTATTTTACAGTTTTTACTTGTTTCAGCTTTCCCTGTAGTTCTTTCTCATCTGTGTTAGAAGCACCAGGCAAGCCTTGAACATTGTGATTCATTTGACATAACTACTGGAAGTTTTCTGGAGGTTAAATATACATTAAGTTGGAAATTAAAAATACATTATTAACCACAAATTATGAAGGTACCTGGTATTGGTCAGGAAACAGTCACAAAATCTGCTGTTCCTCTGACTGAGGGGAAGGATGGGAAATCCCTGTCTTTCTAGCATTGGCATGCATATGCTCTTTACCTCAGAAAGGCAGGCTTTCTAATATGTCTGTGTTTTAAACATAAATTTGTTGATTAAAAATAAAAGCACTGTGAAGAAATCTGGCCAAGGATTGTAGGTGTATGCTTTTGCAGAACTGAAAGCAGCCCTGTGATGCAGCCATCCTATTCCGGCCCCCAGGACAGTTCTCTGGGGATGGAGTGGCAGGGAGTCTCCAGGGGTCTGGGAGGGAAGGGCCTGGGAGCCAGGGCCCACCCCATTGCCCTGGCCAGGAGCAGCAGGGAAACTGAGGCAGCCCCAGTTGGGCTGTGGCCAGGCCAGGATGTGGGGCCCAGCTCAGCAGGGCCCATGGCCAGGCCAGATAGGGCTGTGAGAGGCTGGAGACCAGCTCTGCCACAGCATCTCTGGAGCAGGGAATGGTGGCTCCAGGGGGCTGCCATGGTGGGCTGGGCAGGGACAGCCAGGGAGGTGGGCAGGGACAGTCAGGCCCATTACTGCTCTCAGGACCATGACATTTTCATTGCACCAATTTGCCATTTTTAAAAGGTTGTTGAAGTTTCTTGTTACTGGAAACTTTCCTCCTGCTGGTAACATTTTGAATGCTTTCATCTCGAAACAAGCATTGACCATTCAGAATTTTCTTCCAAGGCTCTTTGTATAATTTGTCTTCTCTTTCTTGGATGAAAATCTTGTTAATTTAAATGTTTGGGACAGCATATCTCATCAGATTATAGGTGAAATGCTGTATATCAACATACTTTAAGTTGTAATTTTTTGGTACCCTTATTATCTGAGTACATATTATGAACTCTATAGCAAGGTGGGTTTGGTTTTTTTTTGTTGTTGTTCAGAGTCTTTTTTTTTTTTTTTTTTTTTTTTNTTTTTTTTTTTTTTTTGGTACTAAGGAAAGTATCTATTTGTGTTATTTATATTGATTGGGAAGTAAATTTGGCCGTCATACACAAGTCTTTGGCTTGTGCAACTCAAAAAGAAATGACTCACATGACACCCACTTTTCTGACAGAAAAAAGATTATGAAAACAAGGTAATGCATTCTTGAATAGCTACTTAAAAAGTCAGAAACTCTTCATTAATTTAGTGAGATGAAAGGTTTTCATAAGTAATGTTATTTGGATTTATTTGAAACACATTTTGAACATTGAAAATATAAAAAGTTACTCTTTTGAATACAGTTTAAAGGGAGATTTATTAAAAAATTATCCTCATAACTTCTCTTAGCTACCACTTTCATAGATAATACACACAGATGATAAATAATATACAGGTAATAAACTGCATCAATTGTCTGTAATGTAGCAAAGATGATCTATCTTTCCACAGTCCTTCTACACATATTTTCAGGTATTTCTGATATGTTCAGATTAGACCTTTCTATTTATTAAGGGAAAAAAGAGATTAGAAGTCTAGAGCAGCCAATAAATGGATTTCTGCCCTACCCTCAGCTTTACAGCTTTTATCTGTCTATGTGTGAGACTAAGATTTTTTAGGCTCCTCCAAGAACAGACTCATTTGCAAAGCCACCAGTAGCAACATAGACTTTCTACAGAGGGGTAAGGAAAGCTAATCAGAAGGACTTCTTAATTAATTTTTTTATTTTGCATTTTTTTCATTTCTGGATTCTCAAAATCTCAAATCAGTACTCCCTAAACAAAGATTGCGAAGTCAGAGTTACTTTCAAAATAACAATACCAGTTTTATTTCAGCTAATGACTGAAAAAATTAATTTATCTTTTAGAGTAATAATGGAAATCTATTACCCAAAAATGTATTTAATCATTTAGATACTAACAAGACAAAAATCTTACTAAACCTTTTATATTTCCAAAAAGTTATATATTTGGTGAGTATTAATTTTTTTTTACTTAAATGATTGTGTCAAGGTTTATGCATTTCTATGAATTCCATGCATTTTAAAGAGGAAAATGGGGAGCTGCTACAATAAACTCACGTAGGAGGAACCTGGCTGCCTGTCAATTTTGGTTTAAATAGCCAACAGGAATGTGACACTCCTGATAGAGAAAGGAACAGATGCTGAAGATCCACAAAAATCTGGTCTACAGTGACAGACTCCATCCTGGCACACAGGAACATTACAAGAGCAGCAACAGGACAAGGAGGAAGTGCAGTACCCTCCAGCCTGGGAATGAGACTTCCCTCCCTTGCAACTACATCAGCTTTGATCCTCTGCTGCACAGGGCATGCCTGGAAATGCTCGGTTCATTAGGCAGTGCTGACAGAACACTTTGACATCTTGCACTCTCCTGAGGGCTACCAGCTCTCCAAAGCACACTTCATTTCATCCCTCACTGTGTCAGGACAAGTCTCCTAAAGACACGTGGCTGTGTTCCCAGCTAATTTAGGTAGCTTAGTTAACTCTGTGCTTTATTTGTTTGCTGTTCAAAGCAGTGGGGGAATTTTCAACCAAGGCAGTGAATTCAAATAATAAAAGGTGTAGTGTGGATCATTCCATTGAATGAACTTGTGCATCTTGCCTGTGACTCATAGCCAGCCCTCTTGTACATCATGCATAAATCATCTTTTCATAGCTTTGCAAAGTCACCATGCAAAGGAGAGCAAGAAAATCTGAGCAGATATGTTTTTGCATGAAGATTATCACACCCAGAATGGACAAGGCCTCTCCAGAGCCAGAGAAAGGGCCAGCTTTGCATGAAACTGAACAGTCTGACCTTCTCACTTCTGCTTCTGCTTGTTCCCACAGTACCTGTTCCTTCTTTAGCTGGCAGCATGTATTAGAGAGAGACATAGCAGGACAGCTTACTCCTAATGAAGGTAATATATCAGGATGTACCTCAAAAAGCAGGTAGCTTGTTATATTTTTAAGGTTTTCTTTATATCCAGACAGAATGGAAAATATTTTCTTTTAAAATAAATACTGGTAGTTTGATCTCATTGTGTGGCCTTCGGCCTTGCCCAAGATTTTGAAGTGGCTCCTCCCTTCTCCCCACCCCAGGTGATTGCTGCTGTATCACTTCTTGGCAATACCTGTGCCAGCTCTGAGCTCGTCTCCTTGTCTGGATGACTCAACAGTAATTACTCTGAGTTTTGATATGGGGCTTTGGCACACGAATGAAGATTGACTTAATAGATGAGCTGTCTGTTTCTTACATATGGCTTTAGTGAGCCATTGTTTCCTGTTGTCCTAGATTTCTAAATGCTTCTTCTTTCACCCACACAAACCTGCCATTGCTATCAACACAACTGTCCTATTTCATATTGGCTGCTTCCTGCACAGCCATGCAGCCACACCTATTCCTGTGCATGCATTTGTGCATGATGTGGTGTGGCCTAGCAGCCTGAGAGAGACAGAGGAAGTGTGGACATCAAGGAAGAACTAAAAATGCTGGTGATGAAGGGATGATGAGTTGTGCTCACCTCCTTCATATACCTATCTTTGGACATATCTGCTTTTCTGTGCTGCATTTTCTTAAACAGTGTCTTGCACAGAACAGTATTTGAAAGAGAGAAGAAAAATGCTGATATAAAAAGGTTTCTGTACTTTGTTTGCATCAATATAATGACTGAACTGGAACATCCACATTGAGGCATTTCTAAAGTAACAGTTCAGGCCAGAAAGGTCTTTTCTCTTGGGGAAACAAAGCTCATTTTTTGACTTTTGTAGTACATTGAAAGAGCGTTCTAGTGTTACTGCCTCAGTTTTTCATATATTCCATATGAAATATGTCATTCATACATTCCAATGTCATTCCATTCCATTCTCAAATGTCATTCATATATTCCAAGTGAAAGAAGACTTCTGCAATTTCAGAAAATAACGACTGACTGCATGCAAGTATCGCATTAACAGTAAAAACATAGAAAACTGTTATGTCCATATTGTCTCTTAAGGAGAGCAATAGACTTGAAACACGTGATGCAGAAAGCCTTAGCTCAGGTGCATCCATTGTCGTTATCCCTTGCCATATCCACTATGAAATCTATGTAAGAAAGGTCAATATGCTTACCCACATACCTACTAGCCATGTGCCACTAACTCTGCAGCTATTGGAGACCAACAGTGGGGGATTTTCCCTGGCAGAGGGAGCAGTGGCTATACCAACATATCAGGAAGAAAAGTCTTTGGGCTCTTTCTAGACTGGATAAGCTGGGACTCAATTCTCCCTTTGGCTGCTTCTGTTTTCTCAATGGCATCACCTTCACGTTCAGTTGAAGGAGCAGGAGGGCAGAGCAGTTTTTACAAGGCTGTGGTCACTTGTCAGGCAGGTTAGATGTAGACTGCGGGCTCTGCCAAACACTTCTGAGGGGTCTCAGTGGTTCTCCCTAACTATAATGGTGAATTTCAAAAACATGGAAAATGTTTTTGAAGGGGGTAAAAAGCTGTTTCCAGATTTTGTGGGGTAAAAGGTGCAGACTGTGTATGCATTTTAAGTTAAAGAGACTTAGGCAAATTTTGGACTGACACAGCAGAGTAAGGCAAGTGAGTGAACATTTTTTCCAGTTTCTGGGGTCCTACAAAGATCCTCAAGAGTAGGGAAGGTGGGAGAATCCCCACAGCTTTCAGTTGGAGGATATCCTATCCTTAAAATCTACTTCTTCATGTCTCTTCTTATTCATGTCCTTTAGAACTTCAACTTTTCAATTCTTATTCACATGAAGTCTTTTATTGAGTCTAATTACTTTTGTCACTTTCCTCTGAACTATTTAATTTCTTGATTAAAATGGAGCCAGTCATTTTATGCAGAAAGATAGCCTTGTGTTACAGACAGTGTGCAGTTGCCATCAGCTTCACTTAAAAAAAGAAAAAAAAAGAAAAAAAAAAGTAGATCTATAATTATTTAAAGGAGAGTACAGGTTTCTTTATGTAGCAGTTTTATTTCAATACATTGCCAAATAAAATGGAAGTTTACCACTGCATAAGGCAAGCTAAACATTTCAGCTACAAATTCTGTAATAATTTGGTCAGCAATTTCAAGAAATCTAGCTCCCAGATCCACTGCCTCAGAATTTATCACTCAGATGAATTGATCTCTCATTATTATGCATAAACTTAGAAATTAGACACTTAACAAGCAAACTTGAGGGAAAAAATATATTTTTTGGAACATAAGTGTGCTGTGAATTTTCTCATCTCACTACATAGAAAATTATCTCAACTTCTTGGCTTAGGTAAAAACTGCAATGCCAGCTTCATTACAGCAGTAACAGGATCATCAGCTCAATCATCATTTGTTTTTTAACATCTTTGTGCTGAGTATCCTTTTTGGCTCAAGCAGATAATCCCACCCTTTCTTTGAGTGAGAAAAATGGATTAGACCTGTAGGAATCATTTATCTAAAACATATTATGGAATATGAGCAAACATGACAACAGATCTTTCAAACCCCTTAACAGCTTGCTACGAGTGTCAGCATCAAGATTATAAATGCCAGCTTCACGAAGAACAAGCTTGGTAATGGTGGGAAATGACTTGAAGTCTCTTCCAATAAACCAGCCATTTTTCAGTTTTTCCCTGTTTGCCTTGTGATTTACATAAACATCCATCTCAGTATCAAAACAAATATGTCCCTTCACACTTTGCACAGGCTCCAAAGTTCAAGTCCTCAGTCAACAGGGGCTTCTTCTTTGTAGTGAATTCTCAGGACTTGCAATGAGCTGACATATAAAAGGTTGTGTTTGTCAAAAATTAGTATGCATGGCAGTGCCTGGCATGAATTTTTCCTGACCAGTTGCATAATATCCTAAACATTTCTGAAAGATATCATATAGGATTTGGAGTGCCAACCAAATCTCAGTTCTAAAANAGTAGCAGCAGCCCCGGGGACAATTACAACCAAAGGCAAGAGTAGTACAGCTCCAATAGATGACCACTATGGTGTAACAACAGTATCATGTGATATCCCACTTCAAAGGAAAGAAGAAAAATATCAGTGCCATGAGTTGTGCATATAAAATGTCGGTATAATAAAGGAAACTTTAGAGTCAGCTGAAGGTTAAAAGAGGATCCAGCAAGAGTCAACTGGTTATCAATCCTCAGGACAGATCCTGTATGTATGAATATTACACCGTGCAAAAACAGTACTAAAAAGGACATTTGAACCTAAAACTCCCTCAGTTATGTTGTACTTAAGGGAAAATATTGTACTTAATATTGTGCTTAAAGGAAAAAAAAGTTTCAATAGCAGAACTATGATTATGGTAATATAGAAAGAGTACAACATAACAGCAATACCAATATGTCACATTCTAAGGTTTGACGAGTGGTTTTCAGAAAAGCATAAAGATCAGCATTTCTGATATACTCTGAAGATCTTTTTACATTGTCTATTTAAAAGTTCAGCTTTTATGCCTCCTTTAAGCCTCCAATAAACTAAGAGATTAGGAGGCCCAGAATGTCTCTGTGTGTGTGTGTGGTTACCACAAAGGATAAGGCTGTGCTATCTCATCACACTGATTTTAAGATTTTGTAAGTTGAGTGCTACTAATAAAATTCCTAAATACAATTATATTCAATATAAAAAAAGGAGAACTAGCATATGGACTCTAGTCTATCTTCCATATACTTCCATGTTTTGAGTATTGCAGATGTGCACATTTTGTGTATCTCAGTGTTCACAAAAAACCTCTTGAGCTGTTCACAACTAGTGTGACTTTTCCTCAAAGTACTTCCACATGAATGCCTAAAACTTCAGCAATTCTGAAAACTCAGTATGGTAATGATTTCATTTTCAGCTAGAAAGCATTATATATGTGCAGAGATTTTAAATATCTCTAGAAATGCCTGAAAGGCAAACTGGATTGAACAGGTATCAAGCTCTATTTGAGACAGCAAAGGCATTAAATGCAATCTCCCAATAACCTGCAGGGTAAGTGGAGTCTACATCATATTGTTTAATTTTTTACAAGAGATGAGTGTATAAGACTTTTTGTTAATGTTTTAGTAATACATGGTCATATTTTATAGTCTAAATTTTATTGCATACTTGCAGCTATTATCATGTTAATGCTTTCTGGCATTAAAGTGTGTGCATAGTAAAACAAGCACTGCAAAAACATATTGCCTTCAGAAGGATACAGTGCATGGATTTTGTAATATTGATACACTGTTTCCTTACTATGTAAATGAAGGGTTTGACTTTGAAAAAAGATCTGTATTTTATAAGATGTAAGATGAGTGTAAGGAAATCAGAAGTTAGAAAGAGGACTATTAAAATACAACATATTTCTTAATTTTAAAAAATAATTTATTATTTAAGGTTTTAAAAATATAATTATTGAACATGTACAACATACAGTGGTGAGGTCCTTCCCCAAACACATTTATGCACCTACTCACTCTGAAAGATTGCTTGCACAGCAAATGTACTATTCATATTATATTTTCTATTTGCTTCTGTGATGGCTCTACTCCCCAGCTGGGACACAAATACTGATATTCAGAAACTACTATCTGTAAATAACTCTGAATAAAAAGTTTTGATTGTGCAATGTATTTTTCAAAAATTTAATGCAAATTTATTATGAAAAAATCCCACGTTTTTTATTTGTCTTTGAAAGTCACAGACTTCAGTTTATATAAAAATGAACACTTGGCATCAGTTCTTGGTTTGAGTAGAGAGAAGCAAACCTATGATATGTGTTTAGTGACTTGTTAGACATAGAACAGCAATATCTCTGATTTCTTGCTTTTGTATACATATATATATTTAGGGGAAAAATAAAGGCTAAAACTCTAGTTCTGCTGAGGACTGGAGGAGTTAGCAGGTTTCAGTAAAACCACGATTTTATCCAAAGGACTGCTACAGCATGGAAAACAGGATGGTCCCAGCCCTGGGATAAACTGAAACTCTGAGAACAGGTCAGAGTTCTGTCTATCCTGGGGAACTTGGAGATATTTTCAGCCTTGTGAAATCCACCCACATCTGATCTTCACAGGTCACCTCCATGTCAGAACGAGATCACATTATTCACCATACCTTCCCTCATCTCACCCATTCTTTATATACTCATGGAAAACACCATTTTTCCTGAGGAAACCACGCTATGAAATCCAGAAGAGAGCAATGGAATTCCCAAATGAGGTCTCTGTTCTGAACAACCTAAGTACTACCTCCTTGAGGTGCACCTCCTACCTGCCTTATCTGTAAAGTGACCTTGCTAAAAGCTGTGTGCACAAAAGAAGAGATGAGGGCAAAACATGGTGGTCCTGTACTGAAAGGGAACATCAGTATGTTAAGAGTATCCCAGGTTAGAGTGCTGGGGCTGTGTGCTCTACCAGCCAGGCAATTAGTAGAGGCTAGGGTGTCTGGCTCTATATCAGATCTGAGCATGAAATGATTTCATAAAAGAGCCAGTGAGCACTGTATGAACCATTCATTTGCCATGTTTTCTTGACACAGTAGAAGTAATGACCCATTTTTCCATGGGCTGAACTTACGACATCTGCAACAGCACGAAAACTTCAGCTAATGGTATTCTTTCACTGTGTATTTATCTAAAACTAAACAGGAATTGGTCTGCATCTGTACATTCTGAATTCAGGATTGCTTAATAACATTGTTTTGCAACGCTTCTTCTTTAGCTACTAAAACTTACTTTGTAACCACAAAACCAGAGTATGACAAAACAGACTTCATAATTTACCAAATACAAACTTCGCAAGCATGTCTTATCTTGTAAAGAAATAATTAGTTTTCCTCCATAATACTGAAGATATTTATCAGCCGGGCTATGCATTCAGTGATAATCTGAAAAGCTGGAGCAGGAAGCAGCTGCAGAGTATTGTGTGACAGCTGCCACAAAGGCAACCTGAACTCTGGCTTGGGCTTTGCCATCTGCACCCTGCAGCAGCTGGCTTTTGCTCCATGGTTTCCCTTAAAATGCCCATCTACAGCTGTGCTGTATATTCTGCAGCCTGTGCTTTTTTCTTTGCTTTTGATTTTATAAATCTGCACTCAATAAGCAATTTGAAACACACCAGGAGTGTGGCTGTCATGCTCTCTGTGAGGCAGTGTGCAGGAGATGGAAGAGAAAAAGTGGATGTTTTGCAAGACTGAGCTCAGCCCTGGAGGAAGTGGACAGACTCAGAATTTTTATGCTCTTTCACTAAAGCATTTGACGGTCATCTGTGCACATATGGACAGATCTTATCCATTTTTATTGTTTTATTTGATTTATTGCTATTGATGGATAATTCTTTATTTCTGAGTTGCATGGAAACTGAAGAAAGAAGGAAAGCAACAATGAAGCTTGGAGGAACACTGCTAATGAACGCTGTTGGAAATTCTATCTTCACCAATCAACATGTACAGGTGTTCAGTGTCAATACCCACATTTTCTCTACCCTTTTCAAATCTACTTGCATCATCTAAATTACTTGATCACACTTTATGAAAGGCATCAACATAATTAAACAATTACCTTATTCCATACAAAGTATTTATGAGTAATGCATTCTATGATCATCAGGAGACTAAAAGTTTCTATTCCACTCTGATAAGCAAAGAGCTGCACTCAGTTCACACCTTCATCACGTTTTAAGTGGAGTAGTGTCTATGACAGGAGGTTGCCTTTGGTCAACTCTAATATAATCTTTATATTCTAAGGATTGCATTGCTGAAAAACAACAACAGGAAGAGCATATTGCAGTGTATTAGAGGCCACTCCAGATGGCCTTTTATCACCAAATGCCTTCATCATGCAAACCACCTTAGGAAAAACTCCTATTTTCCCAAATTTTTACAAACAAAAGAGAGAGAGAAACCATTTGAGGAAAGGAAAAATCCTACAAGCAGAGGAACTCTGTGAAAATACCCTGCTACTTCCACAATTTTCAAATCCTTTTCCATAAAGTAAATGGAAGGATGTTTCAGTTCCTGAGGGTGACTTTTTAAAAAGAGAATTAATGGACAGAGAGATAAATATATGGATAAAAAGATGAGGAAATAGGCCAGAGGAAAGGACATCTGTATACATATGTATGTATACAAATATATATAGCAACAGCTGAACTGAGGTCGTTTAAGAAAATGTGAAGAAAATTTCTGGAAAGCTCTATAGTTAACAGTCAGCATAAATTAAAATGGTAACATTAAAAATCAAAAATATTGAATGCCATTCCCAATGTCTGTCTTGAAGGAGACTGCTCTTTGTATTTACTCATACATGGTTGAATTTCTCTCACCTGTGGACACTGCCTTTTTTGCAATAGAAGCCCATGCCCGTGTAGCACATACCTCCTCTTCCAGAGCTGGGTGTGCCTGCTGGATAGGACTGCCTGCTCCTGCCTGCACCCAGATGTTCCCATGGCACTTTCAGGTCAAGTCCAATATTGAGGCTGCAGGAAGGCCAAAATCCATGTCAGAAGGAAGGTGAAAATCATGAGGACAAGGCAGTGAGGCTGTGCAGTGACTGTGTAGATAGAGAAAAAAAGAGTAAAGTTAAAATGTGGATTGAGAGATATCTATCTCTCTTTAAGCATTTATGATCACGTCAGGCTGTGTGACACGTCACAGCTGTTGAGAATGTAGTTTGCAGTATAAGACAATAGCACATGAATAAATGCCTGTGTTTAAAGATAATCGAAACCCATGTACTTTCTGAGGACATAATTCACTGATCTTCTGTATGTCATTTACTTGCTTTTGATGTACGCCAAACATCAGTAAATGTTTGAAATCACTTCTGTAGAAGCAACAAGCTACTCTTACCACCTCATTCTTTCTCATCTCTACTCAACAGGTACACAGGCTATAGGAACTATGAGTTGCTACAAAGGAGCTGCCCTGGTCTTTTGGCAAACCTTTTACACACAGCAACAAAGTGTTTGCTCCATCCATCTAATCCATTGTCTCACGTCTCAGTCCATAGGATTCACTGTGAGAAGCCACAATTGAACCTAATCAGCCTTACTCTACTTGACAGGAGTGGTTTTGCTTCTCAGAGACAAATATTTGGTAGGCCGAGTTTTGCTTGAGGTAGGTTTTATTACAAGATTAACAATATTTTTTAAGGAGAAAGATCAGTATGTGTTTTAACTGAATACCTCAGCACATTAATCTGTCACATTTTTACTTGTAAGTTTGTTGAAGATTTCAATAAATTTTTTTCCTTGCATGGTGTAATGTGTCACTATATCATTCAGCAACTTGTTATAAGTTTTAAGCTTTGTCACTTATGCCTTGGGGAATTTTTTCAGTACTATGTTTGCAAATCACCAACAAATTTACTCAATTATAATCTTTGAGTATTGCTGTTATAAATATCCTTCTAGTAGCAGTTTTAGAGTAGTGCTGGTCCTCCCATGTGGGGTTGCATGATTTTGTTTAAAGGTTTTCATTGTAAGTTTGATTCAGTTCTATGTACCTAAGATGGCCTCCCTGCTCCCTCAGAGTTGTTTTTTACCATAAGTTGATACATGTTCTGTACTGTCTCTGTCCCCTTTGTCCAGAGACTGTTCCTCATTGGTCCTTTTTCCCACCATTTTCCTTGTCCATCTTCCTAATGTATCTTTTCCCTCCCTGACAGTCACTGGAGGACCTGTCCCTCAGGTCTGGAAGCTTCAGAGAGACCTACCCGGTGATGGGCAGGGGCCTCTGTGACCCCCTCCCCAATTTATCTCTGATTTGTTATTAGTTATGTAATCCAGTTGGCAGCTGCTCCCCAGTTTTGTCCCATTTGTTCAATGTTTGTACCCACCCCTTTCAGCTAGCCCTGAACAAAAACCCCCTGCAGC
Organism: Illadopsis cleaveri; assembly: GCA_013399915.1. Taxonomy (NCBI): domain Eukaryota; kingdom Metazoa; phylum Chordata; class Aves; order Passeriformes; family Timaliidae; genus Illadopsis; species Illadopsis cleaveri. Next base: position 275,947 of record VXBB01011161.1, on the reverse strand, counting down.
CCAAGTTCGGGGTCTCTCTCTTGAGGCACTGGACCTAGGCTGAGGGGCTTCCCTGCGATCCCCAATAAACCTTTGTTCCTTTTACCTCCGAGAGTCCCCTCTTTCATCTGAACCACTGCCATAGCAGCGAGGGTCGGGCATTCGGCAGAGCCAAGACCCCACACTTTGGTTCTGTGGAGGCGTGTTGGGGCTGACCGGGCTGTCCAATAGGACACGCACCTCAACACTCCCAGTTAGGCTTTGGACACCCACGAGCAATTTCTGTTTCTGGGACCTGAAGTCTTAAACAGGCATGATGGAGAGAAGATGAGAAAACCATTTGCAACATATGAATGGAGGTATCTGGATGTGAATAAAGAAAATTTAATTTGAAAATAAGAAACAGTTTTATTTTTGCATGAAGAAGGATAAAAGGAAAGGAAAATGGAGGGATGAGAGAGGATGAGAATGTCAGAGTGATTAATGACTTAGCAGAGAGGGAGGTAGAGAAAAATATCTACAATCTAGACTGGATGTAGAGTCTTGAAACACCTTGTAATTACTGGCGTGAAAAGCACATGCAAGAGCTCTTGGGGCTTAAGTGCCAAGAGGAAGTTTACTAGTGTAGAGTGAAGGGTTGTGTGGAAGCTGCTGCCTTTGGGATGTGTGAGAAGCTGCTTGCCTCCTCTGGCATGCTCTGATCCTTCACACTTTGCCTGCCCTGGAGCAGACAACCCAGCTTTCCCACCTTTGCTTGAAATGAGCATCACAAGAGATGAAATGCTGAGGTTTAGATGCCCTGTGATGGCATTCTGTGGTAGCAGTTATTAAATGCTATCTGGCACATAACTGGTTCTGGATCAGAGAACTGCTCAGATGTTTGAGGGTTCAGTAGTGTCTACCCAGACAGTGAAAAGATACCTGAATCTACATAGCTGAGCTTATAGCTAAAGACATTAAGAGCAAAAATGTACACTAACATTCAAATTGGCATTGGCAGCAGAGCTGCTTGTCAAAAGATAAGGAGATAAAGATGATGTCCTTCAAATGGATCCACTTTGGTCCCAGTTCAGCAAAAACTGTCTGATACAGCAGCTACAGTTAATGCAGTATAATATGATTTCCATTGACATCTTCCTTCCTTCCATTCCCTCCTCTAGCAAAGTGATGCCAACAAAACAAAACACAACAAAACAACCCACCCCACAAACAAACAAAGTCCCCAAATCCCCCCCAAAATTCCAAGACCCACAGAGATAAAATTATGAAACTATTAAGAAAAAGACTACGGAAGTTAAAATAATAGCTGTCATACTGCATGTGCTTTCTTTTTCAACATTATCCCTTTGGATCAAGCAAAAATTCATAGCAGAAGAACTTTTCCTCACCTGTTACTTTTCTTTTGCATCATGAATCCAGATGCAGGCTGAGCCACAGACACATGAGNAGACTGGATGTAGAGTCTTGAAACACCTTGTAATTACTGGCGTGAAAAGCACATGCAAGAGCTCTTGGGGCTTAAGTGCCAAGAGGAAGTTTACTAGTGTAGAGTGAAGGGTTGTGTGGAAGCTGCTGCCTTTGGGATGTGTGAGAAGCTGCTTGCCTCCTCTGGCATGCTCTGATCCTTCACACTTTGCCTGCCCTGGAGCAGACAACCCAGCTTTCCCACCTTTGCTTGAAATGAGCATCACAAGAGATGAAATGCTGAGGTTTAGATGCCCTGTGATGGCATTCTGTGGTAGCAGTTATTAAATGCTATCTGGCACATAACTGGTTCTGGATCAGAGAACAGCTCAGATGTTTGAGGGTTCAGTAGTGTCTACCCAGACAGTGAAAAGATACCTGAATCTACATAGCTGAGCTTATAGCTAAAGACATTAAGAGCAAAAATGTACACTAACATTCAAATTGGCATTGGCAGCAGAGCTGCTTGTCAAAAGATAAGGAGATAAAGATGATGTCCTTCAAATGGATCCACTTTGGTCCCAGTTCAGCAAAAACTGTCTGATACAGCAGCTACAGTTAATGCAGTATAATATGATTTCCATTGACATCTTCCTTCCTTCCATTCCCTCCTCTAGCAAAGTGATGCCAACAAAACAAAACACAACAAAACAACCCACCCCACAAACAAACAAAGTCCCCAAATCCCCCCCAAAATTCCAAGACCCACAGAGATAAAATTATGAAACTATTAAGAAAAAGACTACGGAAGTTAAAATAATAGCTGTCATAGAGAAAATACTGCATGTGCTTTCTTTTTCAACATTATCCCTTTGGATCAAGCAAAAATTCATAGCAGAAGAACTTTTCCTCACCTGTTACTTTTCTTTTGCATCATGAATCCAGATGCAGGCTGAGCCACAGACACATGAGAAAAAACAATGTTCACACTCCTTAAAAACAGTTTTATGTCCATGAGCTACTAGGATATCTCCTGAAACATCCTTCAGTGTTTTTTTCAGTTTAAAAATCTTTCAAACTATTCAGGAAGTCAGTGTCTTCAGCACAAAAGCCAAATGTCTTAACACCTTGTTTCAAAGACGTAGTAAATTGCATCTTCATAGCATTATTCAGCAAGTCAACTTCACATTCTACATGGGCATGATGAGAATCTGAAAATTAAATTTCTCTGAACTGTAGTCTTCAGGACTCTGGGCTTCTGTATTGGTTTTGTTATTGTTGCACCGCCTGATCTTTGGTACGCTAGTTTCCCTAAGTTTTTTCACCTGTAAAACCAAAATGAAATGCAACTCTCTGTCATATAATTGTACCGCTATGGTTTGTTATTGCTTGGAATATCTCTTCATGGTTTTGGATGGAATTGATTAGGAGTGTGGTATACATTGTTGCTTTTGTCAAAGGACTCACTGAGTCACCCTCCTTCCCTGGAAAGTTAATAGCAAAGAAATCAAGCGTGACCCTTGTCAAGTCAGGATCCAGGCCTCTGCATGTTAGTCACTTTTCTTTTCTAAAAATAACTTTATGAAGTTTATACATTTATTATGCACAGTGCATTTTCAGCTAGATGATTGAATTTGTAGCATTGTGGTTAAGAGAGCAACTGACCTGAATGAGGACTTTTAATCAAGTCTTATTTCTAAAAGGACACATAATATGTTTAGTATTTCACAATACCCTTCTTACATTTCTGTTTGGGGTCGGAAATGGAATTAAGATTTTAATTATAAGAAAGACATTGATGATGATGATATTGATGTGTGTTCTGTTTTTATTGCATTTGATGTCATCATCAGCCAATGGAGTGAAAAACAGCTGTATAAACACATCCCATATGCAGGAAACCAAATGCTTTCAGAACAGTGAACTTATTTTCAAATCAGGTGGCATGCATATTGCAAGTGATAAAGATTTTAGTTTTCCATTATTAACGACCATTGTCCATTAACATAAAGGTGAACACAGCGGTTCCATATTCTGCAGCAGGTGTTTCCTCGCAGATGATTTGTTTTGTTATATTTTATTGTTGAAAGAGAGGGTGCAAGTGATGTTGTAATGCCATTAGTTAAAAGCTGGTAAGCATCCTTTATGGAAAGACCCTGGGGAGTTCAGTAAGCAAGAAATCAATAAAGAAGTATCTTATCAGGAAGAGATAATCTTCTGAAATTGACAGAGGATTATCTCTTGTGTTATTTCTTAATGGACTTTAGTGAATTCTGCACCACACATATTTATTTATTTTATATAAAAAAGATGTACAACCATTCTGATTAAAATTCATACAATACAAAGTAATTACAAAGTAATGTAAGTTGGGATCAAAACCATAAAAAATAAAGAAAAAAACTTCTTCATTTATTGATTTAGCCTTAATATTTATATTCGTTGCAATAATGCTTAGCATAGACATTATTTTATCTGCTTGCAATGCGATTACCAAAAGTAGCCATTGGAAATACGTTATGTGATCTCGCACGTATAAGTGTAGAAAAAAAAGAGAGAGAGAGGTTAAATGGACTCTCTGAAACAGTCAGAAAATACCAGGGACAGAAGTCAGACGTGCATCAATTTTAATCTAGATTTAACACACTGCAGCAATGGCCAAGTCCAGAGGGGTGGTAAAAGGCAAAACAGTTTAGACAACATTATCTATAACCAGTGCAGTGGAAACATAAGGGATAGTCTTTGTGACCTTTACATTGGTCAAGTAATTTTTTTCTGCTTATAATATTCTAGAACACATTTTTAATACATCTCAATATTAAGTGAAGGCAGGAAAAATGCAGATCTGACTATTTGATACAATCAATACAGAAAGAATAAATATGCATTAAAATGGTACCCCATGATAACCTACATCTGGAAGAGTCCCACCTACATTTGTTGGTTGACATTCCTTCTCTCTTCCGTTTTTTGCTGGTCTGTCTCTGCTGCTTATCTTCAGTCTGGCCTTGCTAAAAAAGCCACCAGAAACAACACACATTTATGGCCCCTGAGTATTATTTTAATGTGGTTCTATTTGCATTTTTATTTCAGCAGATGATTTTTGTTCAGATCAGTATGAAAATGTTTATTGAAGCGTTTATTATTAAGACATCATTTCAAAATTTCAACCGCCTCTTTGCCTCAGAAAAGTCACTTCTTACAAGGACAAGTGAAAACAACATTATTCTTTTTAATGCTTATCCTTGGCATGATCACGGTAGACAAGATGACTTTTTTACAAGAACCAGTCATTTTTTAATGGAAATTTTGCAAAATTTTTTATTCTGTTATCCAGGCTGACAATAGCAGAGCATGATTTTCTTTCTATTTTGCAGGACATTCACCCACAACCATTTCACCCATTCTGTTGTGGGAGAAACCACATCATTTTCTGAAAAGCATAGATACTAGTGATTTAGAGATGTGTAATATTCATAACCTCTAACTAGCATTTAACCTAAAACCAGGCACTATTTCCCTGTGTGGATTTCTTTGTGGAACTTTTATATGTGCACACAGAGGTGTAGGGGTTTCCATGGCAACTAAGGGTTTGCAGAGTATTCAAGAAACTCTGCAAGTTAAAATTAGCTTAGATGGTCATGCATAGATGATAAGGGCCCTGGGCTATGCAACTCTGTGCAAATTGTTTTTGTGAAATTTAGTGGAGGATTTTACATTCTAAACCCAATGTATGGGATATGGCAATAGATACAGCCACGGCAGATCTGGAGTGAATACAGAGACCTGGCAGACTCTGGGTATCTGAGATAAATAGATTGGATTTTAAAATACATTTTAAAAGAAAACCTAACTTTTAAATGTGTTAGGGAATGATGAAAAATCTATTCTGATTATTTAGAGTTAATGGAAATTAAATGGCTCAGGAATCTTCTTGTTTTCATTAAGTGAACTGTTCTTAAAAGGATCCCAGTTTATTTTGGAATATTTTTTCCTTTCCTGCACAGTCTGTAGGTTGACTTATTCTATAGAGAGGCCTCCAAGAAAGCATAGATTTGTGTCCCCTGGGTCTTTGTTTAGACCAAACATTTGTTTAAATAAATTCCTCTTACAATACTGTGGGATCTGTGGCAATTAGAGTAACACTATAATTAACTTGTTTGATCTGTGTCTGATCTTATGTCCCAGTAAAGAGGAGTATTTAAAGGTAGCACAATGGCGATGCTACATTTATCAACTAGAACAGTTTGTAATTATATATCTTTGTCTTATCTTGCATGATGAGTTGTGCATCCTAATGTAGGACATGGTTTCATGTTTTGTGGACACTATATCCTGAAGAAAATAGAGATACTTATTCTTAGAACACTCTTTGGGTGTTTCTCTGAACCAAGAGCTATAAAAAAGGTATATTTGTACTTCTATTACAGTCAGAAAGAGATCTAACAAAGGTGTGTATTGTCTCCTGATTGCTTTAGGAGATTAAAATGTACAGTCAGTTACATGTCATTGCCTGCTTTCTGTCTGAGCTACACTTTAAAAAATTGGTTTTTAATTAATTACTATTTCAAAAAGAGTATAGGATAATGAATATGCTCTTTCACTAAATCAGTTAGTTGATTGAAGATGCATAGGAGGAGGTACATGAAATGCTGGGAGGAGAGATGTTTCTCATTCTGATCTTATTATTTTGATAATTTCAATAAAGCATAAATTCCAAAAAGTAGAGTTCTCTCCAAAATATTTTTTTCTTTCACTGTGATGACTTCTGTACTGCTACAAAAATACATTCAGTGAATGCTAGAAAAAAATACACCTGACCATAAAGCTACTGAGAATTAAGTAGGCATTGTCAGTATGGATGCTCTTCTGTGGCTGGATGTTGAAAAGTGTTCTCACGCACAGACCTGTCTCCTGTTTCCTACCAACCCTGCAAAAGAGACCAACATCTCATGTGAAAAGAAAAAATTGTAGCAAGAGTTGTGTGACGCTCACAAGCATCTAGGCACTGAAAAACAAAGCCATGTTCAGATGCAGGAGGAAAAAGATTCAAATAAGAAGAGAAGGCAGCTATTAGCCAAATGAGTGTTGCAGTTTCACATGCATATTCTGTATGATGCAGAACAATCTAACTCAGAAAGGCTGTACCTTATATAAGAATGAGAAAAATGACAAAAGTGGAGCAATGTCTCTGCACTGAAGAGAGGCTGAAAACACCGGCACTGCATATTTTAGCAAGAAGACAAGGATACGTGATAAAATATATCTTAAAAGCACATGTAAAAGGGAGACGTGTCAGGACGAGTCTTGCGTCAAGATAGTGAAAGAACAAGAAGATAATTTACTATTTAAGTCCCCCCTTTCCAGCTCACCACAGGAAAAGCAGATTTGTGGGAGTTGCTGCCTAACTTCTTACTCCTTACTGCCTGCCAGTATCTCATGCTCTGTTGTGGGCGATAAGGAATTGTAGCAGACAATAATGCATTGTCAATAAGTAGAGTTTTCTATTCTCTTAAAGGAGACAGGATAAACCCCTTTGTAGAAAGTGGAGGAAACAGGGCATCAGTCCTGTCCAAATCTCAGTCTGATCCATTAGGATTGCACAGATACACACTGACATGCTATTTCTATATCTTAAATATAAATGTATAGCATTTTCTTCTATCTTATTACATATTTGGTATACAGAAACACAGGGTGCTGTTTATTAGAAAGAACTGGGAAGGCCTGCAGCACAAAGCTGTGTATTACAGTGAGCTGTTAGAGAAACAGCTGCCACTGGAGAAAATAGGTGATTGTATTAGCTGTGCACTCATGCAGTATTTTTTCAATTTTAAGTACTCATTCTATAGAAAAAGATTGCTTTTGCACAAAGTTATTTTCAGCAAGCTGCAACTTGGCTACATCTAAACTGATTTTCATCAACACATTCATATAATTTTCCTCTCTGAGGGATATTTTGCTAAACTATTTTCTAGCCAAGCAATTGCAGAACTGCATCTATTTAAAAGCATACATATGTACACACACACACAAATAATTATAATATGTTTCTTTACTCATTCAAGATCCAAAATTGCTTTATCTTGGGCTACAATGACCTGCATCCAACAGGCAAATATTTTCTGGAAGAGAAAAGGAAAAAAAGAACATAATAGGAGTGTTTCAGCATCTTTCTGGAAATGTTTACAGCTAGAATGTTGCAAGTCAAAATGAAGAAATGCAAAATTGGCCTTTTTTTTTTTTCACAAATACAGTTTTTTACAACACTAAGCAGCAAACTGATTTGTGGATTTTACCCTGTAATAGGTCTATCTGAGTACAATTAATGACCTTTCACAGGTCGTACAGGGGATCAGAACATTACAGAAATTGGAATAAGAGTATCCTATGCAAACCACATCTGATGCTATTTTAGACCATTGTACTTGAAACAGGCTGCTTGCTTTGGCAAACAAAGCCCAAGAGGATCTTTTCCTTGCTGTATTGTATACAGGAAGTGAATGACAGCTAAATCCTAACAATTATGATAATTATATCTTTATCTTAATGGGTGACCATAGGAGTATGCAATTTGCAAGGCAGTCATAAGGCAACTGCCACCTACATTAATAATAATAATAACTGAAGATTAAATAGGATGTGACCTGCAGCAAGAAAAATGTGAGTGACATAGGGAAAGTTTCCATGGGAACAACATAAAAATTTCTAAAATATCTCTGTGTTCAGTGAGAAGAAATGTGGTCAGACATAAGCTTTTCTCACAGCAGAATGCCTTTCACAGCTAATGGGCTCACTGAATAGGTGCTACCCAAACCCTGTTAGCATCACTGCCTATGTTTAACCTACATGTCTGCTGCCTCTGTCTTCCCTCCAGCAGCTCTTACAGCATCTGCTGTGCAAGCAGCAGGCAGAACACACACAGATCAAGCAGGCACATGAAAGAATCCATTACTTTTTCAGGGTGCTTTCATATCTGCTGTCAATCAGCTATTTTGATTTAAATGTTCCTGGGCAAGATCCTAGTTTTGTCTGCATCTCTGAAAATTGAGATACTTCCATTGATTTCTGTGGACATCATGGGGACTAACTTGGGAAGAGGATAAAAGAGAGCAGTAGTGAAATGTCTAGTTGTATGCTTCAAAATGTGTAAAACTGTATAAATGTTGTAAACATGCTTGGTTTTGCCAAACCCTGGTATTTCTTCACAGAACAACTGCAGCAGAAACAGTGCAAAGAATCTGAACACCCATTTTCCCAGCTGGGATTCAGGTGCTTTATGTTGTCTTCCTTTCACAGAATCACAGAATTTCTAGGTTGGAAGAGACCTTCAAGATCATCGAGTCCAACCCATGCTCCAACACCTCAACAAGATTACGGCACCAAGTGCCACATCCAGTCTTTCATACTTGTTGACTTTGAAATTCTGGATGGATTTTTGTTTCTTGATTTTCTGTCTTCGTATGTTTTCCAGGTTGTTCACCTGGGTCTCCTCTTACACCCCCCAGCTATTCTTTCAATCTTTCTTAGCATCCCTCTGAGGTTAATTTTGTTCCCATTGTTTGGTAGGCAGCTCAGGGACATTAGTACATGGTTCCATTAGTGTAAATGCTCTTCTAAAGCAGTGACCTTAGAATGTATAGTGAAGAAGTTTCCATCACAGTCTGGGTAGCACACGAACTTCTTAGACTCAAAGTTTCACACAGAGTGAAAATACCCCATTTCCAGGGCTCTGTTCACTAACATGAATCACATCCTAGGAATCATCTAAATTTTCCCTGTCTTTTACTTTGCTCATATTTGTGCCCTGACAAAAGTCCAGTTTTTTTCCTCTAGAAAAGGCAAAAAAAGGTTGCTCTTAAATCTACCATCTCCTGATCTCTCTTCTCTTGTGATTTTGCTGTTTCAATCTCCTAATCTTTTTGATACCAGAAATTACCCCACCCATCACCATCCTCTCAGATCCTGAAGCTGTGTGTTTTGCTTTCAGAACACTAGCCCTTTTTGGAGTGACTTCCCATGGATACTTATTGAACTACATGTGGACTTAAATCTCTTCATTTTCTGGGCTTTAAATAGCAAAAAGGCTGAATACTCTCATGATGTATCAATTATTGAATGAGTTGGCATAGCTGCAGCCAAAGTCACTCCCAGACAAGCTATTCCCTGTGGATAGAGTGTCTTCCTTTGCATGTTGAATTGTCTTATGGGGTTTGGCACTAAGGTTTTTTCAGGGAGATCTGCATGTATCACCTAAATCTGAGGCCTCTAGTGAGGGCCATACTTCATCATCATCAAATTGTTTGGCTTGGAAGGGATCTTAAAGGTCATCTAGTCCTAGCCAATGGGCAAGGACACCTTCCACTAGCCCAGGTTGCTCAAAGCCTCATCCAAACTGGCCTTGGACAACTTCTGTGGTAACCTGCTCTGGTGCCTCACTCTCTCCCCTCTTTCATTTTAAAACCATTCACTCTTGTCCTATCACTGTCTGACCATGCAAAAGGCTTTTTATAAGTCCTCTTTAGGTGCTGGAAAGCAGCTCTAAGGTGTCCCTGGACCCTTCTCTTCTTCAGGCTCAACAAGCCCAGCTATTTCATTTTGTCTTGACAGGTGAGTGCTCCAGCTCTCTGATCATCTTCAGGGTCTTGCTCTGGACTCTTCACATCCTGCACACAGGTCCACATTCCTCTTATGTTGGGGCCCCAGAGAGGATGCAGCACTGCAGGTGAGGTCTCACCAGAGTGAAGAAGAGGGGCAGAATCTCTTCCCTAAACCTGATAGTTATTTCTCTTCTCCCACCCCTGCCCTGCCCATGTCACACCCTTGGGGCCATCAGGCCCTTCCCCAGTGATGCCACAGCAGTGCCAGGCCTGTCCTGGGACACCTCCAGGGAGTTGTCAGTCCTTGCTACTCCAGGAAGACTCCTTCAAAGGCCCTGTTTCCTAAACAGTATCAAGTAGCTACCCTCTCCAAATAAAAGTCTAAAGTTGCAACCCATTCAAGACTCGTCACAATCAATGTTTTCTTCCATTTTAATCTTAACCTTTTCGAATAGGAGTCACATTTTTTATTGTTTCTACAAAGCAGTTTAAATAATAGGTGTAAAAATTGTTCTAGCCCTGACTGTTTAAAGGATAAGAGCAGACACTACATTCCTCATTACTGCTGGTACAGAGATGGGCAGATTCCCTAAAGGAAGGTTGCTGCTCTCTCTGGAGACTGTAGTCCTTTCACCTGCATTTGGCAGGTGAAGGATTTTAAGAACACCTCAGTGTTCTGGGCTGAGAACTGCAACCCAAGGTCATGATCCAACCTTTAGTCCTTAGCAGTTTCACTTCACTTTGCTTCCAGAAGTACGTCCAGAGAAATGGAAATCTCAGCTGAATCATGTCATGTGGTATGTGTTCTTTGGGGCATCTATGTAAAGGTGGCTGATAATGCTGAAAGGAAAAAATCCATTGTTCTTGCACAAATGTTCAATGTTTTTGGATGGTTACATAGGTAAGAAATGGAAATGTACCAGTCCTTTGGGGGATTTACATGATATGCCTACACTGTGCACTGTGAACACAAACTCTGGTCTAACCCTATGTGCCAGCTGTCCACATTGTTCAGGCCTCAACCATATTTCACAATGGTATAAAAGTGACTTTCAGGAACTACTGGAGAAGACTTGTATTCACACTAGTCCTGAGTATTTATTCATAGTGTAATGCTCCACATTTACTCAGCAAGAAAAATGTTATGGATCTGCATTTCAGAATGATGGGTGTCCCTCAGTTATCAACATACTATTTCACTGAGTAAGTAATGATGAATTCAGCATCCCTGACATTTATTTGTGAGAGATTTTTATAAATATTAATAAATGCAGTTATAATTCAGTGAAGAAAACCCAATTCTATCTCCTAATACCACATGCCAGACCATAGCATTTGAGCGTGCATACAGCACAGTATGTACTCACTCATTTCCTTACGACTGCAGCATTTACAGTATTTTCTTGGCCTCCTTGCTATGAGATACACATTTCTATCCAAGCAATATCTTTCTATTTCTGAATGTCAGAGACACTCCGAGATTATTACTGCTCTGGAACGTGATTATTTACAGACATTTCCGCCTTTGGTTTCTATCCAGTTCAATATACCTAAGAGAACCACCCCCAACAAAGAAAAAACCTACTTAAAGCTGCAGTGTCTCAACCCTTGTTGCAAAACAAAAAGATGTGTCCAATAATGGGTGATGCCAATCAATTAATTATTTTCATTAGCTTTTTTACCAGTTTATGATAGCTGGTTGAATAAATTTTTAGGATTAATTCAACAGAAAGCATTGGGAAATTCTAGAGACTCTTGCACAACTAAAATGTTCCATTTCACTGTTTCCTTTTTTTCATACTGGTTTGAAGCATTTGTACAAAATGTAGCATAAGATAACACTCCCAGAAAATTCCCAGGGTAAATGTTAAGATTATGTAACAACTGAAATGCCCAACAAATTTTTTTAAAAGGATACAGACTAAACAAGAGATCTAACTGCATGCGCACACAAAATTCTAATTTTGTAGCTCTCCTCCTCAAAAAGGATCCAGGTTGTGGAATTATTCAGTGAGCATAAAGAGAGATAGACATACCTTAATGCCTGTTGGGAACCAACAGCAACGTGCTTAAAATCCTCACCTAGGGCTCAAGTCTCTGAGGACCTGAGGAAGTTTCCTTCCTACCTCTGGCATTCAGAACATGGAGTCAACCCTGGTGATCAGGCCTTCACATCTCATCTTGGGGAGCATGATCAAGTTCCAGCCTTTTCAAATCAGCAATCAGTGTGGTTACAGGTGATGTTACCACCACACCTATTTCATATGTAATAGCACACAAATCTGCCCACATGTCCAGCATATATGAGATCAGGCTTCAATTTCTTCTTCCATCTGTAGGGAGTGACTGAATTCCAGCCATTCCATGTGTGCTCCTGGCTACACTGTATGCAGAGAGTGATGAAAGATTCATCAGGGCAGAAGTCTGGGATATCATAAAGGAGCATGACTTAAACATGAGAAATTGGAGCTAAACCCCAAAGGAATGGATCTTATTTCTGGTAAGGCTGGGAATGGCCACCAGTTCATGGCTCTTTATCCAGTTATCCCACCTCAGTCCATAATCACTTTGCTGGGTGTTGCACTTGCATTTGTTTTTCAGAGTTTTTCACTTGTGATAAGAGGATTATTGTGTTGCAAAGCAAATGAAAACTCTTCGAAATCCACAGTATTAAGCCAATGAGAGATGTCAGTTTATAGAAAATATGGAATCACAATGGAGAAGTTAACAAAATGTCTTTTTATAATTAAAAAGTGGACAATCATTGACATGTGTTTTATTATTTCTTCCAAATATGCAGAGTGTAGAAAAGAATGAAAGGTCATCTACATCAGATGTATAATAGTTAATATAAGAATGCAAATCTTACTAGTATTTGACAGAATGAATTGTTCTGATATTTTCGCATCAAAACTGTCTTTAAGCAAGGTGTAGGTAATATTAGAGTGCTTGAAAGCAAAAATTTAAAAAATCACGTTTCTTGAATATCTCAGCAATATAACTAAAGATAGAAACTGACTTTGTGTGTCTTAACAACCTAAATACTCATAAAGATGAAAAAAGCCAATAACTAATTCATCTATGCATATATCCACCTGGAATTATCAGCATTAAGCAGTAGTAATACGTGGCTGGAACTAATTTAATTTATAATGAATGAGCAGCATAGTGTGAGAATCTGAGCATTGGTGATTGTGAAACTCCACCTGTTGGACAGATAAGTCAGTTCACTAATCGAGTTGCTGCAGGCAGGTTATTTGTGCCCTCTTCACAGAAGAAAAAAATTCTCAGTTTAGATAATTTCCTTGCAATGAAGCTCTGCTTTTCTTGGACTCAGTTATGCCAGTTCTGATGAAAGCCCATTTATCTGGTATAATTGTGTATATATATATATATATATGTATATATATATAGACACACACACTAAAACTTTTCCAGTATAAAAATGTCGCAAGAAATCCCACACTCTGTCATTATTATGCCAGGAAAGGCTTCTCCAATATAGACCTGAAATCATCCTAAAAAAAGTTTTCTACAGGCGGCATTAAATGAGATTACGGAGGAGGCTTAAAGACACAGATAACTTGAAAATAGGAAATTTCCTTAAAAAAAACCTATTGAAATTTCACAGAACCAGAGCACACTGTGTGTCAAATTTGAGCTGCATTACCTTGAAAATCGTGTTCAGTGCCCTGGAGTATTATTCTCAATTACATCAAAGCATCTGCAATACTCTGAGAAATGTCCTAGAGCTACAGGAGTCACTCTGACTGACAGTAAATGTAGAAAAGGTTCTCTCCCATATTTATATACTGTGTCAAGCAGTTTTGCTGGCACTTCTATGCTCCAGGACTGCTAAGTAGTTCAGCTGGAATGCTGGAACTAAGGAAATTTATGAAGTATCCACATGAGACGTATTTGAATAGTGGAACAAGTTGTCCATCCTTGGAGATTACAAAATTTGACAGGTCTTCAGCACCTGAGATTAGCCCTCCTCTGGGCAGGGGATGGACTGGAGCACCTCCAGAAACCCCTGCAAAGCTGAACTAGTGTATGAGTCTCTGTCACACCTTTGGTAAACTCACTATATTCCAACACAAGCAGGATGCTTGTGCTCTTCTGTCCAGTACCTTAATTATTTTAAGATTTGGCTCAAGAGAACTCAGACCTAAAATGATCCTTCAAATTGCTAACACAAATCTAAATAGTCTTAAAAATTCAGTCGTAACCCTCTGTCTTGAATACTGAGTACAGCACTGAATAGAGTGCTGCTCACATGTACCTGTGTTTAACAGATAGATTCACAAGGACTTCAGCAATACTGTTCTCCTCTAAAGTCATATGATTATCCTCAAAACTCCTAATTCCAGGCAAGCAACAACTTGCTCACCCTTTCCCACCACCTGGTTTTGTTCTTAGCCTGGAAAGACCTTGGTTAGAGGAGACAAGGTAGTTCATTCTACATGTCCAATTAGTTACTGATTTTCTTGCAAAGCTTCCAGAAGGGAGGGTGATTTTGCAGTGGAGTCTTTGTCTGCCAAGGATTGGCCTGGGATCATTAATTCATTTCACATGGACTAGCAGACAGAAGATAGTAACAACTTTTATTTGGTTCTGAGTAACGCCTAGTGCTGACCTAGAAGAAGCAGAATTCCTCTCCCATGGCTAATCCTCTGCACCACTGCCTCCCCCTTGAACATACATTTCCCTTTCAACTATTTAAAGTATGCTGTAAATCTTTGCAGAAACTGTCTGCTTTCCAGAGTGGCTGCAGCATGCAATACAATCTGTATAACCCATGCAAGATCTCAAGTTTAGTGAAGAAATGTGTTTGACGTTTCAGAACATTGTAGGGAGGTTATTTTTATTCCCATTATTTTTGTGCATAGCTCCTGTGGATGGAGATGAGAATCCTGTACACAGGAAACATTCCTACTTGGTTTTGTGAGGAGGCACCTGGCTTGATTTGTAAGCCACAATAGCAGCTAGATTTGAATGCTCATCTTCCTAATACCTTCACTGGCGTTTTTTTTAGATCGATACTTAGTTTAGGAAGGCATATGAACAAATACCATCTCAACTCTTAGCAAAGGTAAGAAATCTTGAGGTGCTTTACAAGAAGGTTTACTGTTAAAAATATTTACTTCAACCTTACATGCAAAAATTTAACCAAAACACACCCAGAAAGTACAGCATCTTTGGATAATAAGACTTGCCAGATTTGTTGTACATGGAGCCCACTGGTGGCAAAAAAAATGGAATTAAAAAAGGTAGTAACAACAGTTGTCTTGGGCAATCCATCTATAGGACATAACAAAAATAAATGAGAAACCAACAAAACAAGTTCTGTGACATTTGCAGGAGTGAGTGACTAATTTACACATGACAACAGGAAATATCTAATCATATCTGATGAGATGCAGTTCAGAGAATTGCATCAGTAGCATGGGAGACAGAGAAGCTTATACCATTACATAATCAATATGGATTTATTTATAGGCATGCCACCTTCCTCCTTCAGTGAGTTGCAGTAAAAGATTTGCTAATCTTTTTTAAAGTCAACCATTAAAACATGAATCAAGATGAAAAGATGATAAACACTTTCCTGGTCAGCCTCTATCTTTTTTGTTTTGTTTTGTTTCTTAAGAAAAGTTTTCCATGTAGTTTTCCAGAAGAAATATCTTGTAGATATCACTGTAATTTTTTTTTTTTTTATTATTTCATGTGGTCTTGCATGCCTCTTAAACATTGCTCTTAAACAAAGCACTTGACTCCTCACACTGTTGCAGCAGAAATAGCTACTTACAACTATACAAACCAGATTGAAAATAACTATCAAATCACTTGTTCGTGGTAGTGGAAGTCCATCTCACATTTATTCTCAAGGGCAAGAGAGGGAGGAATGAGGCCCAGAAACTCTGAGTGCTAGCAAACACAGGTACCAAGGTGCTGAGATGCAGAAGTGGAAATTCTGCTTGAACAAACAGTGCAGTAACCCTGAGAAGTTCTGGAGTCCCTGCCCTTGGAGATTCTCTGGTCCCAGCCTGCTAAGGCCCTAAGCAACATTCTCTGGCTCTGAAATACTATTCTGCATTGAGAGGAGGCTGGACCAGGTGGTATCCCTGGATCATTCCTGGACTAAATTCTTCTATGCTGCTACATTTTTGGGTTCTTTTCTAACATCCAGTCTGTGAGGTGATCTTTGAGAATCCTCTCCAGATACAAGATGAGAACTTCCATCTCAGTATCTTGCACTCTGAAAATATTAGGAAATGTAAGTAAAAAATTCCCTTTCTTCTCAGACCATGCCTGGCAGAGTACATCTAGGTCTAAGTCCTCTGAAATATGTTCTGGCATTACAAGGGCAGTCTTTCCCTTTTGAATTTTCAGTATTTCAAATTGTTTAAAAATTAAAAGATAAGAACAGCTGTATCATGTCAGATCAAAGGCCCATCTGGTTCAGCATAATTTCTCTGGTCAGGGTAATAGTGGATGCCTAGAGAAGCAGGTAAATGTAGCACAAGTACACAGGAACACTTCTCCCATGTATTTTCCCAGCCAGTATCTCTTTTTGATCCCATAAAAATGTTAGCATTTTCAATGGTGAATACTAAAAGTGGTGGAAAAAATTCCTACAAGTTCTATGGGGAAGTGCTGCTTGCTGCTTGTTTTGAAACTTCTGGCTTCCATCTCTCTTTGGTAGACTTAGTCCTTGTTCTGCAAGAGAGTGACAACTGTTCTTCACTCACTTTCCCATAGTGCTTAGACTTCATTAGATCTCGTTTTTTTAGGCTTGCAGAATTCTCATCCATTTAATTGTTTTCCCTACTGAAACCAGATCAAACCTTTGATCATCCCTGCTGACCATGGTTAATGCCACAGCAGTTTGATGGTTTCTGCTTTGTTCACAATTGTTTTACTAATTTCTCCCAACCTGTACTGTACTTTTTGCCCACTATTGAGCACTAAGGTATATTTTCATAGCTTTGCCTATCACAGCTGACACAACTTTCTAGAAAAGTAGAATCCACCATGAATTT
The DNA here is from genome assembly GCA_013399915.1 of Illadopsis cleaveri. Classification (NCBI taxonomy): domain Eukaryota; kingdom Metazoa; phylum Chordata; class Aves; order Passeriformes; family Timaliidae; genus Illadopsis; species Illadopsis cleaveri. The sequence continues at coordinate 258,924 of VXBB01011161.1, read as the reverse complement.
AGGGCTACTTGTTCACTGACTATTATTTCCTCTTTATTTATATGGAATTTCACCTGCTATTTTGTGAAAAGCTTACAAGGTATTTTGAGAACTTTCAGCAATTTATACCATCAGCTTTCACTGAATCACAGAATTACAGAACCACAGAACTACAGAATCACAGAACTGTTGTGGTTGGAAGGGATCTCTGGAGATCATCCAGTCCAACACCCCTGCCAGGGCAAGGTGACCTACAGCAGATGACACAGGAACACTACCAGGTGGGCTTTGAATGTGTCCAGAGAGGGAGACTCTACAACCTCCCTGGGCAGCCTGTAGAGTGCTGTGCCACCCTCAATGTAAAAAAGTTCTCCCTCATGTTGAGGTGGATCTTCTTGTGTGTTGGTTTATGGCCACTGTTTCTCATCCTGCAATTGGGCACCGTTGAGAAGAGTCTGGCACTAACTTCTTGGCAACTACATTTGAGCTGAGTCTATGTATCAATGAAATCCTCTCTCATTCTTCTCGTCTCTAGAGCAAACAGGTGCAGATCCTACAGTCTCTTCTCAAAAGAGAGATGCTCCAGGCTCCCTGTTGCCTTTATGGCCCTCCAGTGGATCTTTTCCAGTAGCTCCTTGTTTTTCTTGGAGACCAGAATTGAGCACAATACTTCAGCTGTAGCCTCACTAGGACAGAGCAGAGGGGGATGATCACCTCTCTTGACCTGTTGGCCACTCTCTTCCTGATGCACCCCAGGATATCACTGGTTCTCCTGGACACAAAGGCACACTGCCAGCTCAATTTTTATTGCTTGGGTAATTTCAAATTTTCATTTTTATTACTCTGGTAACTCCCTTTATGTTACCTCCCCATTATACACCTGCCTTCCAGATCACATTTATGAATATTTTGAATGGCACAGGCTTTTGTACAAGTCTCTGTGGGACTTCGCTAATAAGCTTCCCTCTGCTTTGAAAATTATCATGAAATTTGCCCTTTGATTTCTTCTTTGTGGTTTTCATTTTGGCAGCACGCTGTTCAGAAGTTGCCCATTGTGGCATAAGGTTGGGTTCACTGGGAGAAAACAAAAGGAATAATGTTAAAAAAATTTTGTTGTTCTTATTTTTTTTCTCAATGAATTCCTGTCCAGAACATGTTTTAGCAACTCAGTAGCTCTGCTGAAGTCAATAACCAGGTGTAATTGGAAGTGAAAAATCAGTGCAATGAAATTGCAGACCTTCATTATATAGATTTGAATACTTACAAGCTTCTAATGTTATACTAAGTATTTAAGCTTCTAATGTTATTCTAAGTATTCTAAGTATTCTATTCTAAGCTTCTAATGTTATTCTAAGTATTCTAAGTATTCTATTCNGTGCAATGAAATTGCAGACCTTCATTATATAGATTTGAATACTTACAAGCTTCTAATGTTATACTTCAAGTATTTAATTCTAGTGTTATTGTTACATATTTATGTCCTTTCTCATAAGAGACAAAATAGCAATTTTTAAAATTTGGAGCAGCTTTTTTGATACAGAACATGTCTTGAAGAAGAAAATACATATTCTAAATGTCATCAATTCTCTATAAAGGTCTGTGTGTGCCAGTTTTCTGTGGTCTTAATACCACACTTGGTTGAATCAGAGCTTTCATTTCAAAATGAACAGAGCACCTTACTGTCCCTGTCCCAGAGCTGTTCAGGTAGTCCTTGAATAAGCATGAAACCATATAGCGATACCCTGAGTCTGTGAAAATCCTGAAATTACTTTGGGAAAATCAGAGGACTTTGCCATTTTAGAAAAAGTCTTACAGAATCCTCATGGTCATCAAGAGTGTGAAATAGCTTTTTTTTCCCTTTATGCCACAAAAATCAGAATTTGTGCTATAGAATTTGCGATTTTGGGTGACCAAGTACCCATATATGCATATTTCTTTCCTTTTTCACCCTGTTAGGATGTCTTGTCCTCTACTTTCTGGATGGGAGGGAACATGTTCCATCCTTGGGTCCAGGCACCTGGGCTGAGGATAGGAGGCAGGATGCTGAGTCTGGCCAGGGAAGGCAGGCAGAGAGGTGGGGAGTGATGGAGAAAGCCAGGTTGCTGTCTCAAGTAACCATACACTACTTTTATTTTTATGAGTATTTTTACATATGAACCAGTGTTGTGATGCACTTATGCTGGTGTAAGAGAGGGAAAACTTGATCCCATTTCAATCAACAGATATTTTCTCACTGGTATCATGATCTCTTTCAAAGGGTATTTGATGACAATAAAATAAATTATGCTTGCTGCAGTATTTAGAGATAAATATCCACAGAACTAAGTACCATCATGTCAACAACTACAAAAAGTTCAGTTAATGTAATTTTGGCTAGAAAAGGATCTTAATATGGTTAGAGGTATTAGAAGAGTAACAATATAAAAGAATATTATCAAGACTCATTAAACTCTGACTGAAAATGCTTCCAGATTTGGGGTGGTTTTTTGTTTTGTTTTTAGTTACATGAAACTTGGACCCAGCTCTTGGTAATAGTATTTGCTATTATAAATGAGAAAATTTTCACTACATTTTAAACTCAACAAATAACAAAAAACAAATAACAGCAGAGCCTGTTTCTGATCTTATTTTAGTTTTTGAGAATGAATGTGATCAGTAGATGGACACAGATGTATGTTAAGTGAGATCAGAGTCATAATCTCTGCCAAAACACAACAGTGTTCATGACAATATTAGCATAGTAATATTTGAAATCTGCTTAACTTTTCACTTTCTCTGCCATTCCACTAGAAAATAAATTCTCCTGTATTTAGGATAATCTGAAACATTGCCTGTAACATTTGGGGATAATTGCTGTCTGACACCCCTGGAGACAACATACAAATCTTCTGACCTAGAAAGACATAAAAATAGGAATGATATCACAAAATAGTCATTCATCCAAACATAATGGGAGCTGCAAGCCTCATCCACAGAAAAAATTATTATGGCGAGGGGACGTAGAGATAAGATGGAAGTTTATCTGGTTTCATATGGATACCATTTGTATTTGTGCTCCAAGAACACTCCTGAGGGACTTGTTGAATTTTGCATTGGACAGCCCAGGTGTTCACAAATTGGCTGCAGTGCCATTACAGTGAGGTTCATCTGGAAAGAGGATTGTGCTGAGGAGATGACAGTCTGGCCCCAAGAATTCCCAGGTTTCTTCGAATGACCTCTACTAGAAAGAAGCTGTTTGGTCTTTATGCAAAACAGCATCTGACAGCTTGGAAAGAAAAGCTGTTTTCCTTCCCATGCCAAAATTCATAAAATTTTGGACAGAAAAGTACATTTTTATGATGAAGGTAAGAATTTATTGGATAATAGATTATTTGTTAAATTCCAATGATGAGTTGGAACCTGACAAGGATTATAGTTTTGCTGTCAATTCAATTACCTTACACTTGAGGAAGCTGGTTTAATTATTTGTTGCTGGTCTAATTAAAAGGCGCTTAAGTCAGTGTGAATTTTGCCCCTGATGCCAGTGAGACCAGTCCCAGTCCAAGTTACCTTAACTCTTAGCATGATTAATAAAGAGCAGGTCTTTCAGAAATGCCATCACTCACAGACACACAGTTAATCTTGAGCTGAGAGAGCCAAACACAATATAACAATAAGCTCCCTCATGTTAAGAGTGTGGTATGTGCTTATCCTGGGGTCTGGTAGACTCCAGGGAGAACAGCGACCCTTACCCTATAGGTAAGGATTAAGAAGGTTGAAATGTATAAATCAGATTTTTGTTATTGTAAACTGAACAGAGAACGTGGCCATAAGAGGCTAAAGTCACATGAAAAAACTAAAGACACAATTTTGAGAAGACCATGTGGGAGAGAATTGCCTCCAGGACAAAGGAGAGAGATAGGTAATAAATGTTCCTGCTGTTCTTCTCCTCTCCAGCTGTGTGTGGAAGAGGTTGTAGGGCTGGGAGCATGAACCACTGGTCCTTTATGGGATCACTCACACAGCCAGAGCCCCTACTTTAACAGACTTTAGTTCTTCCAGTTCCAAAGCTTTTCTTGAGACCCCAGTACCTGCATATATGTCACAGATACTTTCAGGGGAAGAACAAACTTGTCTAGGTCCTTCTAAAAGTCCTGCTCAAAAGTATAAACCAGTGACGTTGAGCTCCTTCAAGCCCAGACAGAAAATAAATATCAGGAAAGGATTTTTCATTTAATTTAATCATCCTAAATTGCTGTTAACCCAAGCTTGAACTAAGAAACCTTCTGCTCTCCCACATGGTCTTCTCTAAATCATGCCTTTAATCTTTTTTTTTTTTTTTTTGGGGGTGTTTTTTTTTTTTTTTGGGGTTTGTTTTGGTGGTTTTATTTGTTTGTTTGTTTTTTGTTTGGTTTGGGGTTTTTTGCTGGATTGCACCTTCTGAAAGTCCAACTGCAGCCACTTTGCTGCAAATCTTTTCATCACAGAGCAAGCTTTACATCTGCAAGAGAAGCTGGGTACAGCCATTTGCTATTTCTCTCCAATTCAGCTACATTCTCAGAGACAGCTGTATGAATATCTGTTCTCCAACTCAAGCTAGACAGAAGAACAAGAGTATGGAATGACTATGGAATCAGATATTTCAGGAGTGGAATGTGAAGTCAGGTGGGTAAGCACACCTCCACATGCTAGCCAGGGCATGACATTCCTACATAGCTTATTTTCAGGAGACAGTACTTGAACAAAGTCACCACTCTTTAATTAATCCACTTTCAAAAGATGAGCAGTTAGTACTTAGATGATGAATCCCTGAGCAAGGCGCTAAACAGCAATCACTGCACTCTGAGTTTTTCTGAAAAATATATACTGGCCCAATGCGTAAGAAGAGAAAACTATGAAATGACATAGAATGACATCAAAACAGTTAGATCAACTAAACTTGAGTATTAGTTTGATGGGGGCTGTCCCTGTGACATCAAGATATTGAAGATACATACTCCATCTATCCCAGTTCACATTTTCTTGAAATGGGAATACTATTGGCTAGACCATGGGGCTAATAAATCTGGTACACCTAATTTGTCAGTTAATACTTTTCTGGCTCTTTCAAGGTGATGTGACAATAATTAGTAGAACATCTAATCAGGAATTTCATCACGGATCGTGAGTTTTCCTTCAAGATGAAGACATCAAAACGCACATAGAGCAACCAGAGGCTATTAGTCTTCTAAATAATTTTTCTTTTGCCCACAAAGAGAATAGTAAATGTGTTTTCCCAGCATTAGTTACATACTGTCCCCAATGTTTTATTTTTGTAAAAATGTCTTTTGATCCTGTATTGAGAAAATACTTCAGACATAAAAGAAGTTCCACCCTTGAGAATCACTGCAACGAAATGCAAGCAAGATTAGATCTTTTTGCTAAAAATATAGATTGCCCAGAAACAGAGTTCTCCAAATTTCTCTAAACAAGACTCTGCCTCTAAGAAAGGATGATGTGTGTGTATAACCCCAGACACAATGGATGGCAGACATCTTCACACCATGTAACAAACAATGTTGCTAACTTACTGTAAGGTGGTACTAATTAGTTCCATATCTGACTACTGGAATGGCTTTTTCTTCCTTAATATGGCTTCAAATAAATCAGCAATACCAAGCAATCTCGAAGGCAAAGCAAATACCACAGCTAATATACAACAAAGGAGATGGTTTGGCACCTGACTCTTTTCTATTCCTTCACAAAGTTTCTGGTATTCTTTTTGAGCCCTGGGTGCTCCCTGTCATTCCTTCACATGGCACGTTCCCCTTCATTTTAGCTTCAAGTGACTTCCCTGTACTGCTCTCCCTCCAGCTCCTTATAGACTCCTTTCATGCCCTATGGGTACCATTGGATGCCACAAGGGAAATGTCTGCATGGGGGAATAAGGCACTCGGGTGTGTGGTGACTTGGGGAAACTTCTTGTGAGATCAAATTGATATTTCACCTTTTTTGTTTTGTAATTGACAGAGATTTCACGTGACAATCCTGGTGCCCATGTGTTAAGTTCACAATCATGCTGGACCACAAGGATCCCTGGGTGTATCTTTTTCTTGAAGGGTGAAAAAATGGTATCACCAAAACTGCATTGCCTTAGGCATCAAAACCAGACATTATTCATGCCAAACTGTTCCTGTGTGAGATTCAGCCCTGCCCTTTCTAACGATAGATTTAAAACTGTAAACCTATTGTTTACAGAGCGTTTATTGGGAATGTGATTTACAGCAAACTGGGATGAAGGGAAGAATTCATTACCCAGTTATTTCTCCCGGAACTTATCACACAGCAGAGATTATTGCATTTCCTATATTCCACACTTTGAAAAATCTGGAAATTTAGGGTGTTATTAACCACAATATCAGTAGTCTAGAGAAGATGAAACCTTACAAATATGATGTATAAGAAGAGCCTAGCATACTTTTCCATACATCCATGAATTTTGACTGTGGTTCCTATCAGGATGTTCTGGTTTTTATCACCTTTTCCTGGATCTTTTCATGCATCAGATTTTAGTTTGTCTCTCTCTTTTTACATCTGGGTGGACAAATATGAGTAAATGTCTTTGTGTGTCCCAGCATATTTTAAAGTCCCTTTGGAGAGGGTGTGCTTTATCTATGACAACAGAATAAGAGTCTGCTTAATAATGTCTATATGTATGCCTCAGAGGTTAGAATCTAAGAAATGAAAACCCTTTTACATAGCCTGTTTTATTCAGAAAAAGCAACTGGGACCTCACCAGACAGGCTTCTCCTGAGGTCACCTGACGAGTAAATCAGTGAGAAATGGAAATACCTTCTTTATAGGACAGGGATTCCCTTCTTCTCAGAGCTGTTAGTGTTAACACCATATCAGGACCACCAGCTTCCTCACACCTCCTGATACATATAATTTGTTCCCTTGCCTGGCTGAACAGCAGATCCTACCATTCAGAGGCTGGCTTTGCTGAACTCTCATTTTCTGAATCTCCCTGCCCTCCTGCTGGTGAAAGAAGCAGCCTCTAATCTGCAGTCTTGGCTTCTTTATATTCAGCTGGCTCCTGAGGTCTGCCCTCAGAGCCCACCAGGACATACATGTCTGTCCAGTCTCCACCTCCTTCCCTTGGAAAGATTAAGACCAGCCCAGCAGACTGCACTCCCTCTCTGCTGGGTCCTGGTGGGGCAGGAGCAGCTGTCTGCACCCACTGCTGCACTCCTCTGTTGGACTAATGAGAGGGAAGAAGGCAGTGTGACGATATACCCTGCATACTCACATGAGAGAAGTGGAGAAATCCAGCAGTGAAGATGAAAAGCCACTGGTAAGAGAACAAGTGGGATTTGGAGACATCTGTAAATAAGAAATTAGAACAGTGAAAGCTGTCCTTACCAGCATTATATGAGGGGACTACAATAGAAAGAGCTTTATTGACATGTTTTATTATAAGGCAAAAATAAAACTTTGTCATGTAAAGAAATTATCTTGTCAAAGAGATTGTCTTGTCAAATCTACTAGAAAATCCTTAACTGGTATTTTATAAGTTTAATATGCATGGCTTGGAGGAGAAATTTAATGACAAAACCTGTCAGAAACTATAGATTCATACTGGAGTTTTCATTCTATTTACAGGAAAATTACAGCTTTCTTTTACCTGTGTAGTTTTCTGTGGTCTTTCATCTCAGCCACCATCCAGCACCAATCAAGTAAGGAGACAGATTTTATCTACATTTTATCTTTGTGTAATTTTGAATATCAAAAGAATTATTCTGTGTTTATTCAAACCTAAAATCCTCTGTAACTAGCCATCACACAAAGTGAGTGCTGTCTATGTGCATTTATGTATGGATGGACGGATAGAAGGTTATATACAAAAAACAGGGAAAAAGCAAGAGCTGTGTGTGTTGCTTCAAATTTGCTATTAGATGTATTTTTAAGGTAAGGATTAAAATCTGGATGTAGATGGTAAATACAGAACACAGACCTTCCCTGTTTTTCAGTGCTTCTGAAAGTGCCTCAGTTAGATATTCTTCTGCTACGTGTGGCAATAAACTGGTTCTACTTTATTTGCTGGGCATAAAATGTAAATGGCTGGATGTCAGCCATGTGTCTCATCAAAGAATATAGAATGAGGTCTTTTCTAAGGTGTAACGTGTCAACCTGAATGTTCTCTTTAAACCTATGTTGTCAGAAGGAAACCCACATTTAGGGCTGAGCCTTTGCAGTACACAAGAGGCTCTCTGTAGGTTAGAAATATTTCTCCTTCCACCTTCCACTCTTCATTCTTCCCTACCCACACTCTGCTAACATTTTCCAGATTGACTTGGTACTGGACTTGTACATGGCTCTTAAATTCTTCAGATAAATGCTTTTTTTTCTCCTTCCTCCTTCCTTATTTCTGGGTATCTTGTAGGTCTTATGGTCATGACAAGGTTTTTTGACAAATAATATTCTGAAAAATTGGATTTTTAGATTTCGTTTCCTCAAAAAAATTTTTCTCCATTCTCATTTGAGTAAATAAAAAAGGTCTGTAAAGTCTTCTTGCCACCACCTTGCATTTCATGAATGCTCATTTTCTGATCAAATCCAGCACAGAGGAAAGTGGGAAAGCTTGGAATACCAGAGAGGATGGAAAAGATGCCAACTGATTTACAACAACTTCTTTAGTTGGCATGAGGTTTGTTTAAGTTTCCTTGGAAGTAGGGAGACTGTTGATTTAGGTAACTGGCCGTTTTTTTTTTTTTAAGTTTGCTTGAACCACAAAAAGTTACAACCCAAAACCTCCTTACATAGCAGGCCTTCTTAAACTATTACTACTCCTCAACAGCTCTGCAAGAGAAGAATTATTATAACATTTTTGTTTAAAAGATTGAAAAAAAAAATCAAATAGCATATCAAGTTACATTTTTGATTTCGAACTCTCCAGAAAAAGATGGTTATTTTTTGATACCTCTTACTTACTGAGCACAATTTAAATTACCATATACCTCTAATATTATTATTTATAGCTCTGTTTAATTCATAATAATCTTACAGTTGCTTCAGTTAATTTTATAAGGTGGTCTATGGCAATGTGCAGGCACATGGTTAGAAAATTCATTTTTTTTTGCAGGACTGCCAGTTATTCTGGGTGCCAGTCACAGAATTGATATATGCCCAACAATCAGGATTGGCCAAGATGACTTACCAGGCAAGTAGCATGCTGACTTTTTCAGGAAAAAGCTGCAGTTAAAAAAATTTATCAGATTATATTCAGCTCTGTGACATCACAACTGTCGAATTAAAATGAAAGTTACATTATGGATACATGTATTTTTTTCTTGTAGGCTTTGACCTGATTTCTCAGTTTCAAATAGAAAAAGCTGCTTCCCAAGGAATTATCGAGAGAGTAGTGGGATCCACTTCTCTACAAGTAGCTTATAAATTGGGACCCAATGTAGACTTCAGGATACCAACCAGGTAATGCCTTCCTTGTTTGGCTTTAAAATATAGACAATTTGCAATCTTATTTTTAAGTGGTAGATCTCCCACCAACTAGATCACCCAATTTGAAAAGTTTTTGGAAAGCAAAAGAGGAATTGAACATTCTTTTCTTTTTTTCATTGACACCACCAGAACAGACTGATTCTGTAGCAGCATTTTCAGAGACTTCCACTTTCCTCTAACCAATGATATTGCTCAGTGCCTCATGATTTGCTGATACTAGGGGATTCACCTCTAGAAAGTAATGTCAAAAGTTGCTGATTACTTGAAATTGGGAGGCAAAGAAAATGTAACAGAAGGAGAGGGAAGAAAGTTTTCTTAAAATATTGACACAAAGGGTTCTTTCTGATCACGTGAGGATTGCAGAGACGAGGCAGGACAACAACTCACTGATTCTGAGGTGAGGGGGTTTTTACATCAAGTGTTTGTTTTAGGTAACAGGTACACCAATGTTCCTGGCTGATTTATGGTCACATAATCTACAGAAGTTGAAAATTATTATTTAGCATGTTACAGTGAATTTGTGATAGAAGTCAGGATTTAGGAATCTAATTGTGCTTGTGCTTTACAGGCCAGACTTGCTGCTGGTGACGGAATGGAGACAGTACAGCAGGGTAGAGATATCTTTGCCAAATTTAGGCAAGTCTTGATTCTGTTCCAGCACCTCATGTAATTAAGAATGCCTCAACTTAGCAATTAAGTGACAAGACCATTAACAGGACAACTGTTTCAGATAAGAATAATTGGATTGCGAAGTGTTTCTGTCTTACTCCACCTATCACTAACAACTTTTCTTGCTACGATCCTCCCTGGCCCCTACCTTCCTAGCCACCAGATTAACCTACTTTAGAGCTTAAGTGTTTGGTTACGTTGGGCTCATGACTACTTTCAGTCCCAGACACAAATCAGGGCTGCTAGTGCATGAATGTGAATCAAAACACAGACAGCAAATGGGATCATCACTAAAAGCTGGAGATTCTCAGATAAAAGCAGCAATATTTTCACTTTTAAGAGAGTTTAGATTTATTGCTATAGACCGTTATAGTGAAATATGTGCTTGATATACCCAGGTTTCCCCTGAACGAGCCTATGTCAACTGCCTTACTACAGCAACTGAGCTGACTCCTGCCATTGGGGTCGTTAGCCCAGGAAATGGACTTAAGGTTTGAGTCCCGACCGTGCTCCAGGGCCTCAGTGCTCCTCTGTCATGGATCCCGAGCTCGCTGCTCTGCTCCGGAGTTATTTTACAGCACGGCCCTCTCAGTGGAGGGAAGAGGGAAGGGGAGGGGAGGCAGGGGAGGGCAGGGCAGGGTGGGGCAGCGCGGCCTGGCCCGGCCCCCGGAGCTGTCCTTGCCCGCGGTGCTGAAGCGGCGGCCGCCGGGCCGGACTGCGGCGCCGGGGCTCAGGCACAGAGAATCGCCCTAGCCTCCGGCCCCTGCGATTTGGAGGGAAAAATAGAGTGACTTTGGGAAAAATAGCGAGCATGGCTTTCCCACGCTGGATGGCTGATATAGCCCAAGCGCCATAGGAGCACTGGAGAGGGACACTCACCAAACACGTTGGCAATAGGAAAATAATTTTTTAGGCTAACATATGATGGTTATACTAAGGCAGAGGAGCCCATTTTAGAGTAGCTATATGGTATGGAAATGAGAGCTCCGTTGGATAGGCATGGATCAGCATTCAGTCTTTGGTGTAGCAATAGCTTATGCCTTGAAAAAGTCACGGAGCTTCACTAAAATGTTACTGAGTTGTAGCTTGGTCTTTTTTGTCACTTTACATGTTGGCCCAGAAGTATATCCCAGAATGAACAGAAATGATTGCACACAAGTCATAACTTAGCTTCTCCCATCATCCAAATAAATTCCCAATGGCCAGTGCTTCTTCTAGAGTAAAATCTGCTGAAGGATCAATGCAGTGTTCTCCATGCAATGGCATGGTGTAATAATGGTGTAATAACTTTAAATGGAACTGCCATGACATAGAGCTGTTTTCACTGGACATGGTGAACCCATTGTTTTTGCAATTTAATCTATATACATGTTGTAGGTATCCACCAGAGAGTAAGTACAAAATTCATCCTGTAAATTTGGATAATAATTGTGTTTATTTTTAATGGAAATCTTAAAGAAAATATATTGGCACAAAGAAATATCATGACACATTTTTTATATATGGGAAAAGGGCTAATTATCTTTGTGCATTGGATGAAACCTTAAACCTTTGACTTCACAAATGCAACTGTCATAACACACACACACACAAACTCCCCAAACAAAATAGGGAGGAAATTTATAAAGCTTTATCAGTAAACTTGAACTATCCAGGGAATTTCAAAGGCACATTTTCTGGCTTTTTTTTTTCCTTTGGGAATATTGTTTTTCTGTGAAGCAGCGCTCCTCAAGTGCATGTGCTTGAAGGTCTGGCTTTTCTACATGCAGTCACCAAAGCTCTTCAGGTGCTTTTCCTTTCACATTGTGAGTAAGCTATCCCGCCCAGATATTGATGATGGTGCTGAAACAGAAAAGACAAAATGTAGCTAGGAAGCTAATTAGGTCATAAGAGAATTAATTAGCTCAGAATTGGAAGTTTCTGAAGAATAAAGATCAGCAGAGGGTAATGAGTCCTAACAAATGGCTTCTGGTTAATGACTTAGGACAGATGCTTTTAAAAGTGCTGAGATAAGTTTTATTGTTATTGCTTGTTCAATTGCTGCCTGGTAGTGTCTGCCAGGTCAGCTGTGATTCTAGGCAGCTTCAGGAGATGCAGACATGAGTGTCTCCAGACTGATTGAAAGAATCCCCAATCCTGGGGACATGACACTGCATTATCAGTGAATGGCCACAGCAATTTCCTCAGTCACCTCCAGTGGGTTGTGCTAACATTTCTAAAATCTTTATTTATCAAGGACTAAGTTAAGTCAGTGAGCAATGGAGGTCACCTAAGAAATTAACTCAAACCCCCCCCCCCCCCCCCAACTTAATAAAATAAACAGTTACTCTGTAGAATTTATATAGGTACATAGTTGAGATTTTAACATACTCTTCTGCTCTTGATGAATCCTGGGGGTAGTGGGATGAGTCAGAACTTTCCTCACCACAGTCAGGTGACTTATCTTGGTTATATTGAAGCCTGGATAGGACTTAGCTTTGAAATCTCAAAGAAATCTTCCTGGTAAGTATTCAAAATACAGGATTAGTGAGAGTCTTAGGCATTTATGGAAAAGATGAAAAGAAATAGTAGTGTTTCAGAAGTTCTCCTAGATGAACTGCACATGTTTCAAACTTCCCACCTTGCAATACTTTAAAAATTTAGGCAAATATTCAAATATCTGATTAAAAAAATTGACCTAACCCTGTATTCATAAAACAACTAAAGCAGTTAATAACAGTATGAGTATACAAGGAAAGCAGGACTGGAATGCTTTATTATACACTGAAGAAAAAAACAAATAAAAAGATCTGACGGCTTATATCCCTAACAATTTTAAATTGATAGGAAACAAATCAGGAATAAATCTGGATTTTGGCCTTTAATTATGTTTCCATATACATTCTTTCTTTGCTCATTTACCTGAATCTAAATTTATAATTGCTTGGTTCCCTTCCATAGATCAGTGGCATTGGAAAAAACTGTGTTAAAAATAATTTCCAGAGATAATTTGAGCACTTGCACAGCTATCAGCTGTTCAATAAAGTTAGGGAGTTCATCACTCTTCACTCGGCAGCGAGATGGAGGAATAGCTTCTCTACAATTATTTCTTTAAATATCATGCTAAATTTGCTATGGTTTCCAAATGTTTAGCACTTTTAGTTGCTGACTTCAGAATGGTTTTACCTATATAAGGATTACAGGCTTTTGGAAAGAAATGTGTTCTGAAATACAGTTAAGCCATTGAAGGATCATTACTGTTGGAGTAGCTGGGATGAGAATGTCTCAGCTTTGCCTGTAGAATTACAGGTGTAAATCTTATACAGTAAAAGTCCCCTGCACAGTCCCTTTTTGGTGATGGGTCATGCTTCACTGTGTTGAGTCATGTTACTGATACTGAGCCTTTCATCTAAAGGCAGCAGTTCTTCTGATTAGTTATTATTATTTTTTAAAAATGTGAATACTTATCCATGTTTGTGCACACTGAATTTTTATCTTTAGTGTTTGATATACATTTCTTATAATTTAGTTTTCTCTTACCCATGTCAGAAGCTCTTACGTTATTTCTCTTCTTTGCATATCTTCTGAAAAAGTGAACATATTTCTTTCCTATTTTAATGTCTGAAAAAGAAGAACCCATACAATGTCTTGAAAAGTACTAAGTCTATAGATAAATATGGTGCAAAGAATTCATTTGCCAATCTGGTATAAACCATCTCTTAATCAAAAAGTATGTTCACGTACTAGGGGCTTTTTGTTCCTTTTGTTGTTTTGTTTTTCTGGCAGTATAGTTGTGTCAACTGAGGTCAGACAAGAATGTGTGTGATAGTTTAATGAGTATTGCCATGACAGCGACACTTAGCAGTGCAGAGAAATACCAAAAACCTCTTCACAGACAATCTGGGATTACTACTGCTTCTTTTAGGCACAGTGTATCAGACACTCTGGAGTCATTGAACTTAACAGAGAAAGTTGAATGTCACAAGGAGGCTATTTAAAGATTACCTAACAATACCACCTTCAGTGTGGCAGTAGAAAAACCAGCTCTTCTGCAAGAACAAATGAGATTCAGCAACTGAAGAGATAGATGACCCAGCTGAGATAAAGTTTCAGCAGTAGAGGAGATTGAAACACTTTTAAAAGAGATATTACAGAGAAAGGACACAAAGGGCCATAAAAGATGTGATGAACTGAATCAGAAGCTTAGTAAGAGTGAAGGTATGTCTGGATAGGGAGAAGAATTATCTTCCTGGAGCAGAAAAGAATATATATGTTTACTGTGTAGGCCAGAAACCTAACACAAGGAGGAATAGGGGACAGTAAATACTGCCAAGTGCTCAGAACAGAGAGAATGCTACAATATCCACCCATTGACATTTGCATCTGAGATAGCAAGATACAAACTGAAAATAAATGATGACAGAACACAATGAGTTAGATAAAATCCTATCAAACAAAACCAGGTGGGGCAGACGAATGCATCCTCAGTCAAGAGACACAATTCAGAGCAAAGAACAGACAGATTAAAGACACTGGCAAAGAACCCCTGCTTCCACATTTATATGTCTCCACACATTAGATAATGAGCTAAACTTTCCAGCTAAACATTCCCCTTCCTTATACCTCGGCTCTCAGGTGCATGCAAAGGCTTGTGGGGAAAAGGAGAAACACCAGCAGTGCGGATTCTTTATTTATAAGATGAGGTTGGTGCTGCTGCTGCCAGGTTTGCCGTGTCCTTGCTGAACTCTGCTGAGGCTGTGTCGCTGCCTGCTGGAATATAGCTGCACTACAGCTTGGAACACCACAAACTAGGGAGTTTGCTAAATCTTTCTAAATCAGTAGTCATCAAGCACACAGAATAAGAGCTGACTTACACAATTTTTTTGCTTCTTCTTTACTGCCATAGCCTAAATCCCAAGAATCACTAATGCTGTTTAAATAGCTGCTGAGATAGAGCTGCCACTCAAAAATTATCTTTGTTCAAAAGGTCTACTTGTTTGAGAAGCTATTCTAATGAAAGCTCGGATATCTTTAATTTGAATAACTTCTAATAGCTCTGCATATCTTCATGCTTAAGAAATTTATTCAAACTTATTCTTAAATGTGGGCAGATGGCAAATGATGTAATGATGTCAACTGGATATGACACTAGAGTTTTATGATCCATAAAATAAATATGGAAAGGCCTATTTTTTAAATATTGTACTAGATTGAAGTGATACATTTGAAATTAAAAAATGACATCACTGTTTTGCGCAGCGACATAGCCAGTTCTACCTGTGTTTCCAAAGCTCATCCTATAGGAGTTGCTACAATATGAGATATTTTATTCGTGGTAAATCTGTTCCCTGCTACTTGTAGTCTTGTTGTTGAATGTCGCAGGACATAATACAATTTGAGTGTGGGTTCTCGCCATATGTTTGTCAATGATTTCTGCTGAAGTGGTAGCTTATACCTTAACAAAAGGGTTATTGGCAGGCTGAACAAGAATATGCACTTTCAAAAGACATTCTTATGCCTTCAAAATCAAATCAGATCTGCACTTTTCCTCTGGTTGTTGTAAAGTCATACTATATTGACTGATTCTGTAAGCCTAATAGTGGGAAACAGGATAACTGTAGGATATACTTTCTATATCTGAAGTAGGAGTTACTTGTTGCTCCATCCATTATTCTTAGAAAGGGTTATCATAAAAATTGTAAAACATTGGAAGAACCCACACTTCTGAACCAGTTGTTTTGCCATTAGTAACACCTTGTTTTGGGCCTCAGCATGCAGAAGTGCACTGATAAAAGAATGGTTGAGATACGGTTCCACTGAGTAATGGTTTCTCATTACTCTGTGGTGATACGTGGAGCTTTTCAGAGCAAATACAGAACAAATGTACTGTATTTTAATCCTACACAGTGCCATATATTCCAACGGATTGCCTGATGAATATTCCTTCCTAACTACTTTTCGGATGACTGGGGCCACACTTCAGAAATACTGGACTATTTGGCAGATTCAGGATTCCTCAGGAAAAGAACAAGTTGGAGTGAATCTCAATGGCCAAATGAAAAGTGTTGAATTTTCTTATAAAGGAGCAGATGGAAAACACCAAACGGCATCATTTTTACATTTGCCTTTCTTGTTTGACTCCCAATGGCACAAGCTTATGATAATTGTGGAATCAAACAGTGTCACACTTTTTATTGACTGTATTAAAATAGAATCCTTAAACATAAAACCAAAAGGGAAAATCAACACGGATGGCTTTGCTGTGCTTGGAAAACTTAAAAATAATCCCCAAATTTCAGTTCCGGTAAGTTTCAAAATCTTTTATTTCTTCAAAAATTGTTTTACATTAAATATGGGGTTTGTTTTGTGGAATGAATGTTTAAATTATTTCTGAAAGCAGAAATGGCAGAATATAACTCCTTGGCAGGTAATTACTAGTTGTGTTTTTTCAATTTTGTACTTATATCTTGTAAGTTAAGAGATGACCCAGGTCTCAATTTCAATAATGAAAATTCTTAGACATCCCTGTACTTGTTACAACAACTTTGAAGTAGAAGAGTGAAGAGAGACAGAGTTTTAAACTATATCTCACACTTCGCAAAAAACCGTGGACACAGGTTAACCAGTGTTGTGTGAATCTGAAAGGGAAAACATTGCAACAAGAGAAGCATCTCATGTTTCATCACCTCTGCATGTTTCCCTGCTGTGTTGCACTGGATTGAAATCAGTTTTACATGAGAATGCCAGCAGAAAGCCACCTCAGGTGTCTGAAGGGATCTATCCCTGCTGTTATAGATGTGGATTAGGGAGTGTCAATAGCTGAAAACTTGTTCTAATTCTGTTGCAAACAAGAGCTGGTCTTTGAAAATGTCCTTAAAAAATAATCAGCTGGAGCTGATAATGTGGCAATTAGCATATTACAAGTTAGCATATGTATCTTAGCTTTGCTAACTGCTCTGAACGATACTGATGGATGAATGGATAGGTGGGATGATAAAAATATTACACATTACATATATTCTATGCATGTTACTAGGATGAAAAAAATTCTATGCTGATATTATTTTCCTTTTCAGAAAGATAATCAGATTAAATGCAAAGAAAGCTATAAGTATTAATGCAATAATTTTACAGGCCCCGGTATACAGTGCTAGAGCAAACTGTACCCCCAAGTTAGACACAGAGTCATCCCTTTAAAAATGAGGAGCGTTCCTTTGCCTGTTGAAGTAGTGATTCCAAATGGCAGCTGACAAATGAGGAGAGAGGTGTGGTATCAAGGTCACTTTGGCCTTCTGTTGGTACTCTGAATGACCTTTGGCCAGGATTAAAGAAGTGAGGAAAAGCAGAAGAGCAATTTGGAATCCTACCCTCTTTCCCCTCCAGCCTGCATTTTGCAGAGACTTCCTCTTTTCAGCAAGATATAAAAATGAGGAGCATTGATCACCCAGGGCTCTTCAGACATTTGGTGGGGAAAACTGTCTGGCATTAAGTTCTGCCTTGCCTGTGTTTAAGACTGTACATCTTTAGGCACCAGTGTGGTGCTATAGCAACTATAGGACAACCTCCTTTAAGGATGAAAGAACAAAATGGAATTAAATAATTTTTATAATTCACCATTTATAATGCAAAATATTTGTGTATAACTTCAGCATGTTTTGGGAAGATTCGGTCACATGAAGTATGTTTTCAGAAAAAAGTAAAATCTTTGCATGAGTTAGGCTTTAAAACAAGAGTATGAGACACACTTCTTAACAAAAAGAATAATGAAACACTGGAACAAATTATCAGGGAAGACAGAAAGTAAGCATGACACTATATTCCTAAACTGAGTTTGGATGTCTAAAAATACACTTTACCTTAGACAGAACTGACTTAGGACTCACTAGATTGAATTGCATGGCCTGTGCTGGGAAGCCCAAAAACAATGGTAGTGGTTCAACCTGATATTACAATAATGTAGATTTAGGAACCCCATACCCTCTGAAATGATGATAAAGGAAATACATTGTCAGATGGACTAGTAATTTTAAAATGTCTATTTACATTGCAGAAATTTCTGGTTTAGCCTGTGTACTTTAGTTCCCTTTAAATTGACTAAATAAATCTGTGTTTGGTGCTATTCTAGTCTTTAACTTGCTTGACTTTAAGCTTAAATATCTCAACAGTCTTGGTTATATAATATGCCTCAGGCACAGCTTTTAATTTTCTGCCAGACATTGTTAAAATATATTACTTCCAGTGGTATAATTTTAAAAAGACATAAATTAGGTGTTTCCTATTCTTTTTTGCAGCATTCTGGTGAGGGCCCTATTTATCTTGCAGAATAGGTCAACTTCTCAGAGGTGCACTGTAATACATATAGTTTTAAAAGGGATTCTTTATTGCTTGTTATTACCATGACTACCTAGGAGAATAATAGATACAGTTCCATTAGAAACTGTGCCTTGCCTTTCAGCCTTTACAAAGATTTATTCCAGGATTTCTGGAATGCTTTGTGGAGGATGAATTTGTACAATTTGTACAGATTCCCAGCTGCATTTTATCTTTTCTTTTTTAGCTAAAAGTATCTAAAAGTTTTATCTTTTAATCTAAAAGTAATTAATATAATCCATTATAAACTCTAAGCAATACAAGATTTAGCATAATTTGAAAACTGAAAAGGAATTTACTTCCTAAATTATATGTTTTTATAAGAAGGTAAGGAAAATAATTTCTCACTGCTCACATGATAACTTCTGTGAGGTTATGTAATTGCCTTAATTCCTGTGATTTCAGCGGCATTACTATAGTTTTTTTCATAATAGACACCAAACACTTTGCTAGAAGTGACTCTTGCTAATTATTGAATTGACATTTGATGCTGCTAACTAGCTCAGGGAAGTTACATGACTTGTACCATCTACGAGGAAGCTGCATGTCAATATTTGTTTAAGAGGGATTAATTTACACCACAGAACAGATTCTGTCTGTGTACTGTAAAAAGTCACACCTTGGGTTTTTTTCACCCTATGAAATCTCACATTCAGAAGGCTGAACCCTAGCTGTGGAAAGCCAGATAACACTGGAATTGGCTGTAATGGTCAAAGGCTTTAAAAAAAGGAGCAAGGAAAATGATTTCAGAGATGTCGAAAAACAGATAAAACATGTTTAAAATAGCTCTGGAATGAGATGCATTTAAATATATGTAGTTTATTCTTGGTCACTTAACAAATGTACAAACAGTTGACAGCAGACCTCTCTTAGAAGAAACACAGATATTCTTGACAAAGTATTGTAGAAAATCTCCATATGAAAAATTGCTTAGCTGAGTTGTACTTTCCCAGGAGGGATGACTTCCCCTGGATCATCACCAAGTCAGCAATAGCCCAGTGGGGTACAGGGAGCCAGATCTCCCAGAGGAGACCTACAACTGTTCTCTGAGGGTCAGAGTTTTCCTTAAAGCTATGCTACTGCTAAATGCATCCCTGATTTTACACTGAAAATACTACCCTACATATTTAGGTGTCACTTGCATTTTACCTAATCTTCACCTCTCTCAACTAAAACACTAGTAAGACAACTGAATTATGTAGTTGATATGGAGATGTACAAAGATGGTGGGCATTTGCAGGAATTTCTGTAGAACTTAAGAGAACAAAACAGTGAACAGTCAGACACAATTATATCTGTGCTCAGAAATTAAGATGAAACAGAAATCCTGTAGGAAACCTGCAAAATGTATGTCAGGAATACTGACCTATGGGTTTTAAACATTCTTTGTAGTTTAACTCCAGATAGCAACTAAGCCCCACACAGCCACTTGCTCACTCTACCCCACCATCTCATGGTGGGATGCGAATTGGAAAAGTAAAAGTAAGGCAAGTTGTGGATTGAGATAAAGACAGTTTAATAGGTAAAGCTCAAGCCATGCATACAAGCAAAGGAAAACAAGGAATTAATTCAGCACTTTCCAATGGCAGGCAGGTGTTCAGCCATCTCCAGGAAAGCAGGGCTCCATCACAAGTAACAGGGACTTAGGAAGACAAAAAGCATCACTTCAAACTCCCCCATGTCCTTTCCTTCTTCTCCCAGCTTTATACTCTAAGTGTGATGCTGTATGGTCTGAGATATCCCTTTAGTCAGTTGGGATCAACTGTCCTGGCTGTGTCCCCTCCCAAGCCCTTGTGCACTCCCAAGCCTCCTTGCGGATGGGGTGGGGTCAGGAGCAGGAAAGGCCTCGACTCTGTGCAAGGCTTCACTGCTCAGCAAAAACAAAATCATCCTTGTGCCATCAACTCTGCTCCCAGCACAAATCCAAAACACGGCTCCATACCAGCTACTCTGAAGAAAATAAGCTCTACCTCAGGCAAAACCAGGGCACCACCTTTGGGTTTAAAAGGTTATATTTTAATATCTTTGCTTTATGATTGCCCCTAAATTATCTGAGGTTCATTTTGGAGAACTTTGTGACTGTACTTAATTCTTAATAACACTGTACATTGATATCAGTAGAATACCTACATGAGATGTCTTCAAAATAGTGGCATCCTTTAAATCAGCTTAACATAATCAACAAGTTCATTGTGAAATACTGGCAAGGGAAAAGATACCTTGACTCAAGGCTAGAACTTATTAGCCCTTCTCTCACCTCTCCTCAATCAATGGGAAGCCAGTCACATATTTTACTACCTTGCCACCAGAAGAGTTTTATTTTTCATTTTTAAAAAGTTAGAGAGGTTTCCTATCGGCTTTTGTTTTATATAGCCTCAAGGCAGACAGAGTTAGCTTTCCTCTTTTCATAGCTGGTACAGTGCTGTGTTTTGGATTTAGTGTGAGGATAATGTTGACAACTTGCTCCTGTGTGAGCTGTTGCTATTTTATGGCTGCCTTGTAGTATTAAATTAGCATTAGTTCTTTTATATGTGCATTATGGCACTCAATTGGCTATTATTATAAGGTTTGAAAATGAGAAGTGAATAAAGGAGGGAAAGAATTGGCTCACAGATGGTGGTGTCAGTTAACAGGTAAAAGAAACAAGGCTACTGCTTCTGTTGTGCTCCAGTCTCAGCACTCTGGAAACTGTGATGACTCCAAAGAAAACAGAACAGTAGAGATGTGATAAAGAGGATTTCAGGAGTGGCAGCACCTCGGCCGGTTTATGCCCCCTCTTTAAAAGACCTGCAGAGTTAGGGGTGGGGGAATGCAGGGAGAAGCACTGCTACACCTGTAGCTATTGACATTAAATACCCAGCGTTTAAGCCTCTGCGTAGTGTGCCAATATTCCACCACCTACACGCTCAGCCGGCGTGACCCCTGATCCGAATTAACATGATCTTTTCTCCTTTGCCAGTTCGAGATCCAGTGGATGGTGATCCACTGCGACCCCCTGCGACCCCAGCGCGAAGGCTGCGGCGAGCTGCCGGCTCGGGTGAGAGACCTGTCCTGTCCTGCCCTTCCCCGTCCTGCCCTGTNCCCACAACAGCAGGGCAAAGGGTTAAGGCGCTGCTGGCACTCCATCCTCGCCTGCTCGGCCGCCAGTCTTCCTCCAATCCTCGCGACCGTGCCCAGGACCGGGCGCAGCCGGGAGGGGCTCCGGCCGCGCTCACCTTACCCCGCCCGTCCCGGCAGCCGCAGGCTGCTCCGTCCATCCATGGCCCCGCGCCTCCTGCCCCTGGGGCTTTTCCTGCAGGCGCTTTGCCTCGGCCTGGCTCAAGTAAGTTTGTTCTTACTTTGGCTCTGCTTTGTTATTAATTAATTTTTTCTCCCTCGCAGGTAACCCAGACGGGAATCGAGGTAAGTGCGAGGGAGCGAACGGAGCTCGGGGTGCTGGTGCAGAGGGACCGAAGGCTGCTCTGCTGTGCCCTGGTGCTGACCCGCCAGAGGGAGCTTGTCCCGTGTCCCCCAGTAGCTGTGGGTGAGGCGGCAGAGGCGAGCTGACCGCAGGCCAGTGGTACCTGTGTGTGCCCACCTGTGAGCACAGGGCAGGTAACACCGGCGGGGCTTGAGCTCCACATGAAACTACCGCTGGATGGAACGTTTCTGGGAACTCTGGTGTGTGGCGGAAATGTGTCCAGAGCAGCAGTGCTGTGGGGACCAAGAGAGCAGGCTCAGGGCCCGGGGCAGCGCCTGCTCACAGAGCCCCGTTGTGGGGCCGCGGGCAGAGCTCAGTGCAAGGAGAACAGAGCCCCCCATTATAGGCACCGAGACCTGTAACAGCCTTTCCCTGAGTTTGTACAGGCTGGCGGCGCCTGCTACCTCCCCTCAGGGGCCCGGTGCTTTGAGAAAGTGCCTCTGTAGATGTTAATGTAATCCTGAGGAACCAGGGGAAGCTGCTGAGCCTTGTCAGTGAAGCAGGGAAAGGGTTGCTTTAAATTTTCATTGCTAGTATGAACTCTCAGAAAGACTGTCTCCTTTGTGTTGGGAGAAAGAGTAATTAGTGTAGTGAATTTCCATGTTTGATTTGCAAAGATCACTTTTATTTCTGCCATCCTGTCCTTGCCATGTGGCATTCAGTTGCTGCTGGGTGGAGAGTGGAACCCACCTGGCCCTGCCAGCATTGTGGGCACAGGACAGTGGCTGGTCCCAGGGAGGGGGGTTTAACACCTTCTCCATTCCTTTGGTGAGGGCAGTGTTGCCATTCCTCACAGTGACAGTCAAAATATGATATAGGGCCTGTGATATCCCTGGGGTGAGGATGCAGGTCCTTGTCACAACTGTGACCTTCTGACTAACCCATAGCATCTAACTGCTGCTCCCGCCAGAATGGCTCTGTGGTTTGTCAGGCTCTAATTGCTCCTTTTTTTCATTCCTTGTCAGAGAGGTCCCCCTGGTCCACCAGGCCCCCCAGGGCCACCAGGGCCGCCAGGAGTTCCCGGTATTGATGGCATTGATGTAAGTGTTTCCCACGCCTGCCTAGGAAATAGGAAATGCCTTCAGGTGTACCTACATTGTCTATCAGCCTTTGATCTTCAGGAGTTTGAATCTGGCTGCAGATACATGAAGGAATTGATGGGTCTCATGCTCTGTAATGGGCTGGAGGGAGGGGAGAAAGCAGATTTTCAGATTATCTTTGGTATAGAAAACTCAGGATTATTTATTTTATGTAATCAGCATCATATGCTGTGATTATCTGCCATTAACGGGGTGTAGGGGTTTTATAAATCTAATCTCAAAAGGGATTACATGGAATCATTTATACTAAATCATGTTAAGGGTTTGTGGCATTTTTCCTGATAGGAGTTACTATGTGCATTCCATTGATTCCTGTCAGAAGTTTCTGTGATGATTTCTGTTAGTCTGTAATAGAAATGATGTGCATTTAATATTTATTTTCTACAATAACAGTCAGTTCAGGATTGTTTCTGATAATCTGTAAATCAGTGATTTTCATGAAGGAGCATAAAAGGTTGTTGTAGTTCTGACTAATACCTTCTTTTTCATATCTTGGTAGGGGGAGAGAGGCCCGAAGGGCCCTCCTGGTCCACCGGTAAGTCCTTTCAACTACTTTTCATTTGTTTCTGTGAGAGAAGAAATTTTGAGTTTTGCTTCTGCTTCCCTCTGTGAAACATGCTTAACTGTCCATTTAAATCCTGAAGGGTCCAGATGGGGATGCAGGCAAACCAGGATCCCCTGGCTTGCCTGGAGAGCCGGGAGCTGATGTGAGTACACTTGATTTTCTCTCTCTATATTTTTTTCTTTCTTCCCCAAGAATATATAGATAAAGCACAAGGGCTGTCGGTGCTGCCACCTGGCCGTGGAGAGGGCGCTGGGCAGTGGTCTCAGGGACGACTTGTGCTGCTGCCTCTGGAAGCCACCTCTGGTTGCAGAGCAGGGCAGAGAGGGCATGAGGAGGGTCTGCTAATGCATCTTCCTGTCCTGTGGAAAATAATAGAGAAGATCAAAGTTTCAACATCATCTAGTGTTGATGGCCTTTTAGGTCACACCTCTTGAATAAATTTNCTGCCCTGCCCGCCCCTTCCTCGTCCTGCCCTGTCCTGTCCCGTCCCGTCCTGTCTTGCCCTGCCTCGTCCTGTCCACCTCTGCAGCCCACGAAGTCTCATTTTTGCTCCCCCTTCCTGGCCGGCGATGCTCTTTTTTACCATACCTGCCTGTTATTCAGAAATCCAACCCCCAGAGCAGCAGCAACAGCCGCCGCTTCATTTTAACCCTTCCGTGACTGGCAGTGTGCCTGGTC
>VXBB01011161.1:209703-233663 GCA_013399915.1 Illadopsis cleaveri | reverse complement strand
CCTTCAGGTGTACCTACATTGTCTATCAGCCTTTGATCTTCAGGAGTTTGAATCTGGCTGCAGATACATGAAGGAATTGATGGGTCTCATGCTCTGTAATGGGCTGGAGGGAGGGGAGAAAGCAGATTTTCAGATTATCTTTGGTATAGAAAACTCAGGATTATTTATTTTATGTAATCAGCATCATATGCTGTGATTATCTGCCATTAACGGGGTGTAGGGGTTTTATAAATCTAATCTCAAAAGGGATTACATGGAATCATTTATACTAAATCATGTTAAGGGTTTGTGGCATTTTTCCTGATAGGAGTTACTATGTGCATTCCATTGATTCCTGTCAGAAGTTTCTGTGATGATTTCTGTTAGTCTGTAATAGAAATGATGTGCATTTAATATTTATTTTCTACAATAACAGTCAGTTCAGGATTGTTTCTGATAATCTGTAAATCAGTGATTTTCATGAAGGAGCATAAAAGGTTGTTGTAGTTCTGACTAATACCTTCTTTTTCATATCTTGGTAGGGGGA
Organism: Illadopsis cleaveri; assembly: GCA_013399915.1. Classification (NCBI taxonomy): domain Eukaryota; kingdom Metazoa; phylum Chordata; class Aves; order Passeriformes; family Timaliidae; genus Illadopsis; species Illadopsis cleaveri. The sequence goes on along the minus strand of VXBB01011161.1, from coordinate 233,137 downwards.
GAGAGGCCCGAAGGGCCCTCCTGGTCCACCGGTAAGTCCTTTCAACTACTTTTCATTTGTTTCTGTGAGAGAAGAAATTTTGAGTTTTGCTTCTGCTTCCCTCTGTGAAACATGCTTAACTGTCCATTTAAATCCTGAAGGGTCCAGATGGGGATGCAGGCAAACCAGGATCCCCTGGCTTGCCTGGAGAGCCGGGAGCTGATGTGAGTACACTTGATTTTCTCTCTCTATATTTTTTTCTTTCTTCCCCAAGAATATATAGATAAAGCACAAGGGCTGTCGGTGCTGCCACCTGGCCGTGGAGAGGGCGCTGGGCAGTGGTCTCAGGGACGACTTGTGCTGCTGCCTCTGGAAGCCACCTCTGGTTGCAGAGCAGGGCAGAGAGGGCATGAGGAGGGTCTGCTAATGCATCTTCCTGTCCTGTGGAAAATAATAGAGAAGATCAAAGTTTCAACATCATCTAGTGTTGATGGCCTTTTAGGTCACACCTCTTGAATAAATTTGTGCCAATAAAAATGCCTTCAAACATTTTTGGGAAACTTCATGCTCTTGAGAGCACTGTTAGAAAGCATTTCTTGTTATGAAGCAAGATTGTTGCATGAGTATGTTATGCATGAGATGTTATGCCAGGAGGTAGGGAAGCTTATGTTTAATTTACATAAGTTTTTAAAATTTTAAAAATCTAAAATACCAAAAATAAAGGTTGTATACCATAAACCAGTGTGTTAGAGGGTATTGCAAATTATATAAGTGAAAAAAACTAGTATCTATTTAAGGTTGCAATGCTGTTAGAGGTTAATATTTAATTTGCTTTTGGGAAGAGATTTAGTGGACATGGAAGAGTCTTTAACTAAACTGTTCAAATTTTGTATCTGTAAGAGGAAATCGGCTTTGTGAGTGACATCCCATACCACTTCACTTTTTCCTAAAAACAATACAGGCCCACAACCCATTTGTGCATGTCAAAACCCTCTTAAGAATATTTTTAAAAATCATTGCTCTTACAATTTGCATTTAAAGAATAGTTTTATTTTCCTTTCCAAAATTAATGGGAACACAAACATGTGAAACAGAACACACTAAACTCAGCTCAGCTTTTGGTATCTGTTCACACTTGTATATTCCCTCATATTAGTGGATGAGTGGAAATGTAACACTAGAGTACAGTCTTTTGAAATATTGAACCTTTTTATTTTCGCTTGAAGAAAAAAAAGTGAGACCTTAGTGTACTTCCACTGTGTATTCAACTTTTAATTGGTATTTTAGATTTATAATACCTTTTGTGTTTAATTGGTGAGGCAGTTTTGACTTTTAAAATCTCATTTTGTTTCAAAAATTATTTCAGTGTCAGGTTTAATAGACTGTAAAAAGGTACTGTACAGTAATTGCTTGTAATGATCATGTAAGCTTTCAAAATCTAATTGTCAGAACAATTGTGCTAACACTGAATTGCTGGAAGTGTACCAGAAAAAGTGGAAGTGTAGAAAAAAAAAAAGTATTAGATAAACGTAAAAGAAAAGCTCTTCTGGATATCTGGAAGTTTCTAAGCCTCATAAGCTGACTATAAAGTTGGAAACAAAAGAAAAAATAAGAACTCCAAATGAATTCCTGGTTATAATATCATGGTTGGTTTTTAATTTTAGCCAGACAGACAGGTTCAAAAGGTAAATTTAAATCCAGCCTGATAGATTTCTGAGTTTTTGTTTTGTGTTGTTGTTAATGAAACTTTTATTTGAAATGGACAACACTGAGAGTTTTTGGTTTAACCTTAGCCATGAAATAAATTCATCAATGTCCCATTAAGAGGAAATAAGATCATGTGAGATCAAATGTTTAATTTAGTTGTGATTTAACAGAATAATTCTTGAAGATACATATCACAAGCACTGATGCTTGTCACCAGAAGCTAGTACTTTGAACTTGTGCAGTTTTATCTGTACATGTAAATAAATATTTGGATTGGAAGTCTCCTGCAGTTACTAATTTCATTTAATAACTTTGTTTTTCTGTTTTATAATGTTTTGTGTTGTGATTAAGAAAAACACATAACTCTTGCATTAACATTGTATGTCTCACTTCCAAAGGGGTTCACAGGACCTGATGGCTCACGGGGAGCCCCAGGACCAAAAGGACAGAAGGTAGAAACAAAATGAGCATGAAACGATGGATTTTTTTAAAGCAGCATTTTTGTTTGTCTCTCTGTGACTAAGAAGATGCTGCAGCCTTTCTTACAGTCCTAACATACCTTTAGAATGCATATGTACTGGCCCCTTTTCACAGAGCACAAAGAAGCTTCCATTCCCACAGCCAGCAGTAAGGAATGGTGGCTGGCATTACATTGTTGACGTTAAGGTTGAACATCTTCAGTAAAGTTGAGGCCCCTTCTATCTTGTATTACAATTGTGTCATCGTAATATGCAGTGGGAACCAGAACAGTGAAACCTGGCTTCATCATCAATCAAACAAATGAAATATAAATCAAAAGGCAGAGTAACAAACGTGTTTGAGTTTTTGGGGGTGGGGAAATAAAAGGCCAGAGGCTGTGTCTTTTTTAATACTGAGAAAGTCTTTCCTTTCTATCAAATGTTACTGAAACCAGCGTAGCATTAATGAAGTGAATAATACTTGCAGACTATGTCCACTAAATGATGCCCTCTGAAAGGTGCGAGAACGTCTTCCTGTGTATCGTTTACAAAACTTGATGCTAATGCCTCTTAAAAACTAATTTTTTATCTTTTAAAGGGGGAGCCAGGACTGCCAGGTGCTCGTGGACTTCCAGTAAGTAATGCATTTAGTGTACAAAGAGGATTTTTCCACCTTAAGTATTATTATGAAGGCTTCTTTCCACAAAATCTAGAGATGAAAAGCCCAAAACTATTTCTGAGGTTTCAAATAGCTCCTAAGTTACAAAAGTAGTACTTTAAAGAACTGTTTTGTCTTTATATCTAAGTGTGCAAATATTATTGAAAGGTTATGTTTGGTTTGTATGCTGTAGAAAAAAAAGAAGCATGTGTGATGTGGTCCCAGGTTTTAGACTTTTCTGTTCTTTTCCATCTCTTTGTGAAAATGCTATGGAGATGAGAGAGCCCCTGTTTCATTTGCATATAGGAGTCTACAGTTATTCCTGTTTTCAGCTTCTTGCCATGTGTTTAAATGGCATCACTGAAGTGTAAATTTTGTGAGACTCCTTGTGCTGTTTTGCAGTTCTGTATGAAAACAGGCCAAAATCTGAGAAAGAACATGCAAAGAGTACTGTTCCAGTTGGCATGCAGATGGATCTAACATCCATTTTTAGGGGCTGAAAATAATTGGGAATTTTAGGAGTTCTGCTGGTAGAAGAGGAGAATGGTCGTTGGCATGTAGGAATTTAGCTTAGGAAAAAACCTCAAGATGAGTAAAGGAACAAGACGACTAGCATAAATTATAATAAGACCAAATATAATGAGAATTTAATTTAAAGTTAGATTCAATTTGGAGAAATTATTTAAATTAAATAGAAATAGTATGGTATTCCAGTACCACACTCCTTGTGTATTTGTATTTTTGACCTTTTCCTATTAACTATTCCTATTAACTATTTTTTATGTAATTCCTACTAACTATTTCCTATTTAACTCTCATTAAATTTATATTTAACAATTATTTTGATAGTTGGCCAGAGAGAAAAATGATAAAGTTGTTCTTGAAGGTGTGACATAATAGACAAGTTCAAATTCAAGATGAATCACTTTGTGGACACTTTAATTTACATGGATGCTCATTCCTACCTGAAAATTTGGAAAATAGGTAATATAATGGCTGGCTGGTCTGTAGGCTTAATATATGAGTTAAATTTAGTCACAGAAAATGGCAGAACTGAGGTAGGTTCTAGATAGACTGAAACCTCTACATTTTTTTTGTTAGAGGCTTGAGGTGGTTTTCTTTATTTTTTTCTTTTTTTTTTCTTATTTTGTTTTGTTTTGTTTCTGATATTAGCTAGACAAGAAAATAATTTCTGGGTTGTATGCTATGCATATTACAACATCTAGCTGCAAGGAAGAGGTAGTTAAACTCTGTCAGGTATGTTTACTCCGGTGATATGGGAAAAAATGATTAGAGGGATGGACCACTTATCCTATGAGGAAAGGCTGAGAAAAGTGTGATTGTTCAGCCTAGAAAAGACATGGCTTGGGGGTGAGCTAATTGCAGACTTCCAGTACCTGAAGAGACCCTTCAAGAGAGCTGGAGAGGGACTTTTTACAAGGGCTTGTGGTGGCAGGACAGGGGGAAATGGCATCAAACTGAAAGACGGTAGGTTTAGATTAGGTGTTAGGAAGAAATTCTTTGCTGTGAGGGTGGTGAGGCGCTGGAACAGGTTGCCCAGGGAAGATTTGGATGCCCCATCCTTGGAAATGTTTAAGGCCAAGTTGGATGGGGCTCTGAGCACCCTGGTCTAATAGAAGGTGTCTCTAATCATGGCAATTTGAACTAGGTGATCTTAAATCTCCCTTCCAAACCTATTACAGGAATTATGGGGTAATAAAACTGAATTACTGAAATACTTGGTTAAAGTACTGTGACATTTTAGCTTGTCAACCAAAAGAAAAACTGAGTTGGGGAAAACATACATGATTTTAGCTCACCATTTACCAAATGATGCAAGAATGATTAATTTAAGACCCTCCAGAATAAGTGGGTGCATTAAACATATATAAAGAAGGTTAATCTCAATTCAGAGGTAGACTCGTTAATTTGGGAAAGCAGGAAACTGGTCCAACTTGTCAAGGTAAAATGCTGATTCTTTTCAGAGCAGCAGGACTTTTGTCACCATATTTTAAGACTGTAAAAGCAATACATCTTATAAGGTTTTGGACCATTGTTTAAAGCAGAGTGATTTTGTTTGCCCTGAGACTTTCAGTCTTAAGGTGATAACGCTTCAGTGAACCTCAGTAGGGATTGCCTTTGGAGTTGTTCTGCCTCCGCTTAATAAGCGACTGAAGCTTTTATTTACAGGTGAATCCACAGGAATATTTATAATGAGGAGAGGAGAATTCCAATTTGTTTAAAAGAAGAGAAAAGATGGATATATTTAGTCAACACTTCTTTACCCTCGTATTTATGAAGATCTATCCTTAGACCTCACATGTTAGGAAGAAGCTTAGTGATTGATTTTGTAGCTCCATGGTTGTTAACCCATATATGCTGAGTCCATATAGTGAGATTAATGCTCAAAATAAACCTCCTAGGAAAGTCTGTATAAATGCAATTTCCCCTCTGATGAATGGCTGTATGCTACTGAAGAGGTCGTGCAGCTACTGGAAGATTCTCAAAATGGCCAGCACTGGTCATCTAACCTTTAGTAAGATTATACCTACTAACAAAATCCACAAAAACAAAAAAACAAACCACCAACAACAAACCCACAATCCCACTACCAAAACAAACAAAAGATCCCCAGTATAACGCCAACAGAACCCAGCCACCGTAAAAACAAACCAAACAAACAAACAAACCCAGCTAGAAATGTAGTGCCGGAGTGCAATGGTTCTAATTTTCAGATTCAGAGACTTTTGTTGAAGAAGCTCTTACTACAAATGTGAAGTAATGGGGCTGTTTAACCTTTGTACTTCTTTGGTTTGATCCATGAAGCCTCATTTAGCAGAAACATAGTGAGCACAATTATGAATCTGCATACTGTCTACATGATTAATTGAGTGCTTAGGTGTAATTATGCACTGCTTTGAATACTGTCAGTGACTTTGTGCAAGTGGAGTAGTCCCTGGATAGTTATCCAAAGACTTCATTTTTCACAAAACCTCTTGCTTAAGTTATTAAAATGCTCAGTGCAAACAGAAAATCAGAAGTCTTGGGTACAACGCTAATTAGCTTTAAATTATTATCACTGTTTTTCATGCTTCTCTAGTGATATTTATCAGCCAAGTTAGGACTTCTGGGTATCTTCCAGAATGAATATTAAGGACATAAAATTTTATATACAGCATTTGCTTCTCTGCTCCTGTCACCTTTTCTTCTCCAGAATGTACTCTGGCAATCTTCAGTTATCATCCCCTTTTTTTGTACATTTTTTTCTGCTTCATCATTTTATTTTAATTTATTCTCTTTGTCTCATTTCTTTGAGGGATAATCTTTTAAATGACAGGCTTAAAAAGTTCTTAGATTTTTTGTGATTAATTCAAGTAATTTTTTTATTCAAGTAATTGAAATATACTGAAGTCTCTGACCTGTCCTGGTAGAACGACTGCTTCATTAAGTGCATGTATTGCACTCTTCAGTCCATTCTCTCTTTAAGTTCCCTCTAACTTTTCTGTGAGCTGATATTTTGCTAGTGGCTCACACATGTGGCATATGGGGAGGACTGTGTGTATTTAGTGACAGAGAATTTGAAAATATTTTAAGGTCTACCAAAACACAGTGTCCAGCACAGGGTACACTAGCAAACACTGGACTCTTTGTGGTGGATGGCAGGGGTACTCACCAGGTTACAGGGTAGGTGCCTCTGCTGCAGGGGATTACAGACTTGGATTGCTGCCCAGGCCTGTGCACTCCATACTCTCTGGGTCAGATGAGCACCTCCACAGCAGGCAGCAGGCTCCTGGGCATGTAAAGCTGCATCCCAGGCTGTGTGGAGAGGCTTTTCCCCTAGGGCACAGACAGAGCAAGGAACATGGGCAGCTGGTTGGGACAGGAACTGCTCTGTGTCCTTAATGATGTTTGCCCTGGAGCTGCTCTGAGCTTTGGAACTTGATCTGCTTGTAGGGAATTCATGGCCAGAAGGATGGAGTAGCTGTGTGAGGAGGCATTTATTGCTGGGGGAGAGTCCTTGCTTTTTGTAGTCTTAATTAGGAAAGTGAGGAGATGCAGTAGAGTGGCCAGAGAAGGGAACAGCCTTCTCCTGGGCTGCTGTGTGGGCTGGACACTAGCTGTATCTGCTGCTTTTGGTATCATTGACCTTCCCTGCCACTGATAGGGGATGTGTTAGGAAGGGGTACTCCAATGAGACCTGCAAGCAGGTGGTGGTTTCCTTCTTTCAGAGGTAGGGGATATTTTAATATTGAATATGTGATGCAATGGAAGTTTGATTTGTATAGTCAAATATACATATGTATAATATGATGAATTGTAGCAAGGAAGTGTGAAGCAATGGCAAAGGGATTATGTAGGTTATGCAGGCTTACTTTCTGCCATGTATTAAATGGTTAAAATGGAATGATTCTGATGAATGCTTGAAATTTCCCTGTGTTATACTGACTCTTCTAAACAGTCTTACAAATGTACAACCCTGGATTCATATTCTGTGGCTTTTTTACTCACATTCAGCCCAAGTGCCTTATTACGTCAAATCTGAATGTTTAAGTATATTTGGGATTTTATATTTTGTGTTTCATACATATCACCGACACTATTCTCCATAAAATTTTACATTTGCTTTAATAATGCAAGACTCAGGGATCTATTTTCCTAGAGGGCATATATCATCCAAATAGGCAGAAACATATTTGTATCCTGGATGCTTCTTGTTAAAATGATTCAGAACAATACTGATGGAAAATGTAAATAGGAGAAGTTTGGTGTTCTTTCTGATTACAAAAAACTGTAAGTTTAATGGATTTAGGCCTCAGGAAAGTACTGTGGGGAAAAAAGTTTACTTTTATTATAAATAAAAATGTACTTTAAAATGAAATTATTATAGCATAGATATGTTTATCATGGTACTTGATAATTAGCTAAACACAAAGCCTTTAATGTCTTCATTCCTTTATGGAAGTATATATGTTTATAAATATATGTAATGATACTGCAAGGCAAGTTAATCTGTAATTTAATTTTCTCTACTGATACTGATTACCTAATAGTAAAATATTCTTGAAAAACAGCTTTACTAGGTTTGGAACCCTCCCCATATTTCTGATCTTTTTTTTTTTTCATATTTCACAGGGCAAGGGGCTTCTTGGACCACCTGTAAGTATCAATTTTACAGTTCATAAATATGCTGTTCAATGAATCTGTTTGAATATTTAATAAAGCTATTATGCTGTAATTAAAAGTAATCCAGTGAAAAAAGAGATGGTTTTAATCCTGATGTTCTATGTCTATTATGTATGTTTTCTTCAGCTACCCCTGAGGTCTGTGGTATACAGGGCAAGAATATTGGTGTCTGATGGCATAGTTTGTTGTTTGTGAGAATTACACGTTCTCAGTCCTTGAATGTTTGTTACATAGGTATTATATGGTATAAAAATGCTATTTACCTTGGTTGTTGTAGGGTCCAGCTGGTGCAGCAGGACTTCCTGGGGAAGTAGGTCTTGCTGGTCCACCTGTAAGTACTACTGTGTTTATTGAAAATGCAGCTTTATTCAATTGCTAGAAGGTACTTAAAGAAAAAATGGACCATCTAAATACTATTTGGGCTATCACAGCGTTTTCAAAAGTCTTTTTTCCTCTGCAGTGATCACTGTTAGAAGAAGGATTATGTTTGAAGCTCATCAGAAATAAGAACAATGACTAGCAGGGCCACCTGTCAGATTAGAATTAAATATTTCACAGTGTCCCATACTCTACTTTTCTTATTCAAGAAAAGCTGAAATCAAAAAGCAGACCTGACAGAAATACAAGAAATGTAAACCTTAATTACTCTAACTACTGATTTTCATTTGCATACCAGTCAACATGGCAATTCAGTATTTCTTCTCGGTCTCGCTTTAAGTGTGGCTCCATCTACTGACCTTACTGCTGAACTGTGCCCTCAGTTGCACCACACTGTCATGTTTTGACACCACACTTCACTGAAATGGAAGCTGAAACCAATTGATACTTTTGTACTTGAAATCTGAAATAGTACTAAAATTCTGTTTAATAAAACCTACTTTTTAATGCAATTATATAAATGAATTAAAAAAGAATATTAAAAACTGCCAATTTGCTTCAGAAGATGATCCATCTGGCTCACTGTCTTGTCTGTAGGAGGGGCAAGAATGGATACCAAGGGAAGTGTACAGGCTATTGGTAAAATGGCATTTTTCTGTCATACTGTCACACATTCTGGCAGTTAGTTGGTAGTTCAAAACTGCCTGAATCAGAAATTGCATCTGTGATGCCTTTTCAAAAGCTGCATGTGCACCTATCCTCCATTAATGTAGTCAGTCTCTGAATCCATTTATATCCCAAGCCTCCATAATATATTGTAATAATGAGTTCCACAATGTATTTATGCATTGCATGGAAAGGAATGACTCTACAGCTCTAATGTTTTGAGAATTAATTAATATTTTTTCTATATTAATCTTGTTTATTGCATTTAGGACTTAATGAAATGTAAAAAGTAATGTTGAAATTACAATATTAAGTTAAATGGTGGTCTCTGCCCAATTATTAGATCTATTATAATTACAAACCTTCAGAAAAAAAAAATTTGCAGATGTTCCTCATTGTCTTTACTTAAGAGAGCACTCAGCATCAAAGTTTCACAAACAGGAAAAAATTCCAACTTGGTAAATTCATCTTGTGCTCTGAAAAAGTAGATTTTCTCCTCTCTCTACTTTTTCCAGTTATTAGAATTCTTTTAGTTCATAACTTAATAGCAGCTGTAAAGGAAGAATGCATAGATGATCCTGTGGTCAGATGTTTCAGATTTCGAAAGCAGGCAAAAATGTTTTGGTTTTCTTGACTCCTATTTCACAACATGGCTGCCGTTCTACTAAAAAACTAGTTTTTCCATTCATTCTTAGGATCCATGTTGTGAGTTGAGGTTTTAACTGCCTACCTAGTCTGTCCTTCTGTAGCCACTTAATCTCTCACTGTTGTTGTGTGCTCTGAATATGTGACTACTGGTTGCTATTATTACTATCAATCAACTAAATTATTTTACCCTTTTTAAGGGAGATCCAGGAAAAAGAGGGCCACCAGGGCTACCAGGACCTCCAGGTCCTCCAGTAAGTGATTATGTTTAGTATGTGCTTACATTTGAATTTTGTGTTGTTGCTGCTTGAACAGAACTTCTCTCCAGATTCTAGAGCTGAATACTGACTTTAGGGTACCAGAAAGACTTTGACCTTCCATTTAGAAAGCAAGTTTCCACTCTTAATGTTTATAAAAATGTAGTTTGAAATGCAAATTGTGTAACTTCCATCATGATGCCTTTCCGCTTCTGTCAACTGCAAATACACAGATTTTAAATTCCCCTGTGAATCATAATACTGTAAATGTAGTCTTTGTTGGTCCTCACTGGTATTGCTTCAGTAGAGGCAGGCTTTTCTCTGTTAGGAGAAGAAAAAAATATTTGGCTCATGAGACAGAAATATACACTTCCAGGTGGGTTGAGTTCTAATGTCTTTCTCGCAATCAGATCTTCTACTTGCAAGGAATAGAAGAAAGTATGGCAATGCTTTGCTCTCCAGAGGAGCAGCTACCTTCTTTTTAACCTCTTGGGAGGAGGGATGTGTGTTATGCCTTTGTCTTGTGGCAATTTACCTGCCCAGAGAAACAAAATGGAGAGTTTGGCAGGCACATCTCAGTCTGGGTGCTGGGAAATGCAAACCGCTGGGAAAGGTGTCGTGCTGATGTCTTTTTAAAAGCTGTACAGTTCCTCTGCTGGGAACCTCCTCCCCCCAGTCTTAGGGGAGTCCCTAAATGCATATGCTTTATTTATGCCATGTTTCTTGTTTTCATGAATGTTTCCAGAGAACTCGCTGAGGCATTTTAAAAAATGTGAATAGCAAATTGGAGAAGAGAAGTTTGGAAACAAGTGGAAATGAGTTCTCAATAGTGGCATATAGTGCTTCTATTCCTTAAAGTTTTGTCTGTTTTAGGTTTCTGAAGTGCCGCACTTCCACTCCAGTTGCTGACATTACGGACCCAAATACTCTTGGCTTTTTAAAATCCTTCTGCATATAAGAAGACCATTCTTTAAGGAGCTCATTCCTTAAAGTCTCCTGTGCATTTCTCTGAAACAGTGTGCTCCCTCCCGCAGGGCTTCAGAGAATTCAGCTGCTGCTGTGAAATAATCTTTCTCCCTGTTGTGCCTCATAAACCTCCTGTTAGCTTCCATCAAGTACTTGATTTAATATGAGAAAAGGCCTTCCCCCCACTGAGTCCATCTCATTGTACACTGATGTCTAGTTTATTGCAACTATCATCTACCGATACTTTCGGGAAGATTGTTTTCCCTGTAAAAATAATTTTCTCTGTAAAGACCTAAATCGTTTGGTGAATGGCGCTAAGTTATTCTTATTATTGAAATTGTCTTGGTTTCTGTAGGAAACTAATGGAGTTTGGACATACTTTTTCCATATTTAACAGAGAGTATATTTGAGGTAGTTTAAAGAGCAAGAGAAATATTTTGGGGTTTGTTTGAAAAGTTGTTCTGAGTTACAGGATAGGACCTGCAGTCCCGTAATAAAATCCTACAGTTAAGGTGCTTTTCATCTGAGATCCTTTGGTTGATTGTATTTCTGATTCCAGGTTTAGATAGTAGTTTTGTCTAATCACTGTGTTGCCTAATGAATCATGTCTGGTTATTTCTGTATTGCTGACTTTGATTAATTTAATTTAATTTAGGGAACAATTGGCCTTCAAGATGGCGACGTGTTGGTAAGATCATTGTCCATGTTTTTATTTCTTTTAAGTAATCTCAGACAATCTTACACAGCCTATGTGGTAATAACTGTGTGAATTCTTTTCCAGTGTCCCAGTGCTTGTCCGCCTGGCCGCCCAGGACATGCTGGTTTAATGGGTATGAAGGTAAGAGAACTTGTTTGCTCCAGCATTCTTTCCAGGCATGCTGTCTCAAGGCACTAGGGAGGGAATTACTGACATGAAAAAGGGCATTTCACTGTTAATTTCAAAAAAGATTGCAGTGGTGTGGTTGCTTATGGTTATTCAAATCTTGACTGCCAAAATAGCCTCTTGTTGTTGAAATCTCTTGGTACTCGTCTAATCTTCACTGTAAAATTTATGTGTGGTCCTGAGAGGGTAAGAGTATGTGAAGAATTGCTTCATTCACTTCCTGGATCATTTGTGGTCTGACTCCAGAAACTCTAAATATTCCCCTAGATCCTTAATCTTTTAGACTTCTTTTTCTCTCCCTGGGAGACCTGTAACATACTAAATTGAAATTAACATATTTTGAGTCTCACTTTAGCTAAGATTTTTTTTAATATATTTTTTCTGCTTTCTAGAAATGCAGTTGGTGTCAGTTAATTTTTATGGGATAACATAAGAAAAAATAATAACCTGCCTAGAAATGCAACCTTGTTAGATCCAGAAGCAGATATTTTGAGCGTGGTACTTAATATGTAGTGTTTCCTAGACATGTGAGGAAGGAGTAGTGAATGAGGTTTGAGAGGGAACAGCAAGACAGCTCTCAGCAGTCTATGTCTGTTTTGGAAAACTGTAATTTAATTTTGTATAGTCTCCATTTATTTATTTATTTTGGTTTTTTTGTTTATTTTAGGGGCAAAAAGGTTCAAAAGGAGAGTCTGGTGAACCAGGAAAACAAGGTTATAAGGTAAAACAAAAAAAAGAGGGAAAAACTGCTGTTGTTGTTAGCAAACTAATAGTACTTTAGCCTCGCCTTCAAAAACAGTATTATATTTTGTTAGAAGTATTAATTGTTTTTACAGGATGCATGGAGGGATACTACATATCATAGTGCTCCAGAGTAACCAAAGGCACATCTCTATTCTTCATTCACCTGTACTATGTATTTATTATGATGCACAAGTCTTGCTTTTTATTTTGATTGTTCAATTTAATTATTATAGAACTTAGGGGGAAAATTGTAGCTAAGTTTAATAATTGAAAACCTTTCAAACATTTTAATTCTGGATAATTCCCTGATTTTACCAAGTTAGCTGTTCTGCAGCACAGATGAATACTTACATGAAGAATGAGAGGGAAAAATACATTTGAAAGGGAAAGGACACAGCGTAAGTTCATAAACAGAGGCCAGATCCAATTCATCTTGAAAACTGAAATGTTAATTCTCTCAAGGTGTTTCATTTGAATGAACCTTGTTATATAACCTCTTTAATATTGAAATATTTGCAAGAAATTTTCAGATTTGCACTGCCTTGGTCCATGCTTCAGTGTTGCACGAGAAACATTAGAGAAAACGTTTTGCAGTTTTAGTCTGGAAGAAGAAAAAGTCATAGAATCATAGAATGTTGAGAGGTTGGAATAGACTTTAAAGATCATCTTGTCCCAACCGCGCCTGCCATGTGCAGACACACCTCCCACTAGACCAGGTTCCTCAAGGCCTTATCCAGCCTGGCTTTGAACACTGCCAGGGGTGGGGCATCCACAATCCTCTTGGGCAGCCTGTTCCAGTGTCTCACTACCCTCACAGTAAAGAATTTCTTCCTAAGGGCTAACCTAAATTTCCCCTCTAGCAGTTTGTACCGTTTACTCCTTGTCCTATCACTACAGTGCCTGACAAAAGCCTAAAGACATTAATGTCAATAAAAAATGGAGTGACTGGTTAAGGGTGAAATATCATTATACTGAGGTTTCTTTAAAATTACCCTTTTGACTAATAATTGAATGGAATGTGAACCTGAGCGAGTATCTGTCTGAGGAAGTGGTGTGACTTCATTTGGATTTCTTTCAAGCAAGATACGGTGACAGAAAACAAGTAGAAATGGCAGAGCAATACACACGGTATGGATTAGCTGCAGATGTATTCCTTTTGCTTTCCCAGGGTGAAGAAGGGGACCAAGGACCCAGTGGTGAAGTGGGAGCTCAAGGCCCTCCAGTAAAGTATTTCCTTTTAAAGTGTTACTCATTTTCTTCATAATGACATATCCTTTTTTCCTATCGTTGTAAGAAAATAGATATGATAAAACTTCTATGCAACTTTCTCTTTATTCTGCCATATTGTCTATGAATCAAAGTAGAATTATTTAAGTCTCTCCAAAACTTATATTATTGCTTGGGACAAAGCTCCATGTAGTTCTGTGGAAAGGCTAACTTTAAAAGGTATTTCATGCTCTAAATTTTGTTTTGTCCTTAGATTGTGAAAATAGTAGGATTTTTTTTCCCTTCACCTTCCTTTGCATAATTTTGATGACTCTGCCTTCATTGTGGTTGAAACACAATTAGCTGTGAAATTCATACTTAGCTAAGATTTGAGGATGAAGTTGCAACCACTGAAGAACATGTTTGTTTTTTTCCCTGAAGTTTTTTGCCTTTTGGCTGGGAAAAGAGGTATTATTCAATCATACCTTGTTGTTTTCTTGTTATGATTCACTGTGCTTCAGACACATACCTCCTCAGCTTGTTCCTCAGCTTGTGAGGTGCTCTTATGGTTACTGTGGCTGAAAAGGACTAGGGAACAGAATAAAGGGATCATTCTAAGTAGGAAAAACAGGCATAACACCTTTAATTTCTATGGTTTATTTTCTGGTGGGGTCTCATGCTTTTTTCTTAGGTGTAAAAATATTTATTTAATGCCATTGGTGTCCAGATTTGATACTATACAGGAGCTTACCTTAATGCACCTGACACCTAAATATTAAATTACAAAATTCTCTATGAACATAAACATTTGACAGCATAAACCTCTGAATTATGACTAAAAAAAGATAAAGGACAGACTAAGTAAAGGAAAGGGTGCATTCCTTCTGATGCTTGATCCTGAAAATGGGTCCCTGAGGCCCTGGTGCAGGCAAAGTACTTGTGTAAGAGGCAGCTTCTGCTGTCTGAAAGGCCTGTGGGGAGAAATTAATTTTACTCAGTTTGGTAAAGTTCTTCAATCACTGTGAAATAACACAGTAGAATTAAAAACATTTAAAGATTGCCTTTTTTTTTTTGTGTTATTCATAACATTTCACTGTATCTATCGCCAATTGGTCACCATACAAACAGACTCTAAAATAATGTTTTCTAAATGAAAGTTTGAGATTCATAATGTGCATAAAGCGATATCAGATAGATAACCCTTGTGAAAAAGGACAGACAGTGCTTTAGAAGCACAGATGGAGAGCCTGTAGACTCTGCTGTATCTTATATAAATGAATGAAAGGGGTTAAGTATCCAGTCTCCACCACAGCACCTGCAATCCAACCAATGTATACCACTGACAAGAACTGTATAAGATAGCCACTCCTAGGAGAAAGTATTGGATGCCACAGTGTGCCTACCTCCAACTTTGATCTTAGAAGCAGGATTACAGTGTGTTTGTCTCCCTTGTGGGGCTGCTGTAATGCCTGTTGCATTATCATGATTTTCCCCACCTTTTAGGCTGACAAGGCTTCAAATGTTCTGTGCAAGATTCCACCTAAATTTGTGAGGAGCAAGTAGAGGCTTCCACTGTAGAATCTGCTCAAGGAGTGGGTTTGCCTAAGCTGTGGGGAAGTGCCTATAGCTGTTTCAATAACACAGTTGCAGGACAAGCATGTTATGGCTGAGGGTTTGGTCTCTGCAGGGAGGAAACATCTCAGATAGCGTCAGTCTCTTGGGAAGGGGAAGACGGTGCAGCCACATTTCACACAAGACTATTTCGAAGGAAAGTAACGACAGCTGTGATGATAGTTATGATGCATCCTGCTGCATTAAGGTGTCTATTCAGTTTAGCATCTTAGTGGACATGTAAATGTAGCACTTGTACTCTCAAAAACTTCACCCTATTTTATCTGCCTCTGGAGCTCTGTAAAATCTCCTTCATCTGTCCAATCCCCCATTTAAGACAACTTAGCACTTTTGCAAATTTGGCCATCACATGTTCCTTTCACACAAGCTGCAGATGAGAATGCTCCAACTCTGAGGTAACTAAGAAGAAAAATCAGTGGGGTATTTTTGTCCTTATGGCGTATTTGTGGTTTTATAATACAGCCTGATAGTTTTGTTGTTCTTTTTAAGATTCTAAAATTAATAAAATACCAGATTACCATATAAATTAAGAATTCTAATACAGCAGTCGTTGGATTCCTCCTTTAATACTAAGAAAGTAGTAAAATAATCATAACGAAAGGATGTAGAACTCTTTGAGAGTTCTGTCTGAAAGCAGAAGTTTTCAGGGAAGTTCTGTTGAGGACTGTTTTAGGACAGTTCTGACAAGAAGAATTAAGCATAATTTGAATGTACTTTTCTGTTTCAGGGCATTCTAGGTATCAGAGGTATAACTGGTATAATGGGACCTAAAGGTACCAAAGTGAGTATTATCCTTTGTTTCTATAAAATGGCCTATCTTTTTAAAAAAAAAAAAAAAAAGTACACCTCTGAATGCTTTAAAAGCTTAAGTTTCTTCTTTATTTCCCCTGTATTTCCTCTCTCTTGCCAGCTGTATTTCCATAGCTACTGTACTTCTTGTTAGGAAGAAAGGTAGCTCAGTAATTTTAATTGATGAAGGACATGTCCTCTTCACTCCTTTCCCCCAGTCCTTGCATTTATGGTAGTTTTGCATATATGAAGGTCTGTAGTTAGCAAGATAGTAAGTTATAACAATTATAAACTAGAGCACATTTTAATTGAAGCTAAAAGTTATTAAGTAGTCTCTCCTGTGATTTGTATCTTCTTAAAGCCTTTACTACCATGATCATCTCAGTTTTTGTCAGGAGTTTTTATTGAGAGTTTGTTCTTTTTCCCATTCTTTCATTGACATCTCTGTGTCTTAAATTGCTGCCAGTGGGATTAATATTTATGTGGACTCTTAATTTGCTGGACAGTTTTCCTTCTGTTTGTCTAAGTGTTTATATCTGTTATTTCAAACCTGGGTGCTACATTTCTTGTCTCGTAATCTTGTTAAATCTATATGGTAAAAATTTCTGAAAGGAGTAGAACATAGCAATCCTGCCACTGTTTCCTTCTCCACAAGTCAAATCACATAAATCTTGTAATCATCTGTCTTCAGAGACAATATTAAATTTCTCCTGATTATAAATCTCTTGTGAATGATCCTTCCTAACCTCTTAGACATGTTTGCTAAGCTATTACTATCTTACTTTGTTTTTCTGGCCTTTGTGTGTTCTAATTCTTTGTAGTTATTTGCCTACATTTTTTGTAATGTTTTGTCAATTTGAAATATTTACTACATCTGTTTGACAAAGGAGTTACATGTTCTCTCTAAATCATGTTTTAAAACAATTTTTTTCTCTCCATTTATATTTATTTACAGGGTAGTGATTACACTGTTTCCTTGAAACATATATGATAAAAATAGCAGCGCTGCATTTGATGATTTCTCTGTGCATTTTGATGTTATTCTGTTACGTGGTGAAGGATATATTATATTTAAAGAAGACATAGAGATTTTTTTGAAGTAGCATGTAAAGGTCTACCTCCTTCCTAAATTTTTTAGAGAATGATTTGAATGTTGTTTTTTGAGTGATATTTTTTCATATTTAAATATATTTTCTTTCATATCTTCATTAAAAAAACAAGATAAATGAAGAGAATTGATTTGCTTTGTTTTTTTTTTTCAGTTGGAGCTATAAAGCCCCTTCATCTGTAGAGACTTTGTAGCTCCTAGCAAAGCAGGAGGATACATAAGTAGTTACTGCTCCAGCAGATGGCTTTAATATCTTGTATTATCTATTTGTTTTGTAGGGAGCTCGTGGTCTTGATGGTGATCCTGGTCCCCGAGGTCTTCCTGGTGCACCTGTAAGTAGAGTGTGGGTTATCCAAACACTTCCCAGTTAGTGAAACTTTGCAGCTGTGAATCAAAAAAACCTCTGATTAATCCAATTCTATTGATTCCCCGCAGGTGAATAAATGATATTACAGTGATATTACAGTGATATCAAGTCAATAATGTCTTAATGTTCCCAAAGAATTTGAGGTAGATGAACCCATTTTAACTTCTTAGTATGTGATGGTTTCCTCTTCCTTCTGAGTCCTACTGTGCATTAGGGTGGCTTGGAATTTTTTAGGTATCAAACTGGAACAAAACCATTACAGGGCGATTTGGGCAATTTTTATTGGAGGTTTTTATTGTGTGTGCGTTGTATTTGTTTGGGGTACTTGATTGGTTGGTTTTTTTCTTAAATTCTTCCTTGCTCTCTGCTTCCATAGATGGAATTTTTACTTGGAATAGCCAGTAACTCTGTGTTAAACAAACAAGTGCAACATCCTTTTCTTAGACAATCCTGAAATCTCAGGTGATGGCTTGAGCTGTGTTTTTTAAAATGTATCTGTCAGCTGCAGTTTTAAGAAATTGCATTTTTAAATATAGTGTGATTTTGAGATGCCTACTTTCGCCAAATATGAATTGTACTTGTTGATTTTCTGAGAGTTTTAGCTAAAAAATACAAGGAAGTTTATTCTGGTTTTATTTCTATTTTTTTTTTTTTTTCTGTAGGGGGATCAAGGCCCAAGAGGTCCACTAGGAGAGGCAGGTCCAAAGGGAGAAAGGGTGAGCACAGACAGATTTTTTGACTCTTATTCACTTGCAAACATTAGTTACTTAATAGCGTATAAAGAGTGCATTACTGGTACTCTCAGAGTAATGTGCATCTGATTGAGTATGCATTGACATTCTTTTTACCTGTCATTTCATTGTCTTGAGCTTAATTTTTAATTACTGTTATTATTCTCAGGGTCCTCAAGGTACAAGAGGAATAAATGGCCTCCCTGGACCTAAAGGAGAGCCTGTATGTATATTTAATTTCTTTATTTGCTTCATTTGATGTTACTTTGTATATTGGTGCCTGGGCAAAATCTTTTCCATGTTACAATAATTTTTTTTTCTTTTTTCAAGGGCTTACCAGGGGTTGATGGCCGTGAAGGGATCCCTGGAATGCCTGGAGCTAAAGTAAGGCACTATTGGCATATTTCTGAGCTTTGGTAGTGCCCTAGATTTGTTCATTAATTTGTGGCTGCTGCTCATGACTTTATGCACATTATGAGGGTAATTGAATTAACATTTCTTTACTACAGAACTGAAAGTATGTCAACTCTGTCTTCCAGAAATAAAATTTTCCCTCATGTTTGATTTGCATAAATTACAATTTAAAATGTTTTACAGGGTGAACCAGGAAAACCTGGGGCTCCAGGTGATATAGGGCTCCAGGGATTGCCAGTAAGTATCAAGTATTTTACCTTTGAAAGGTAGGCTCAGTTCAAATCACAGAAAGGCTGTGTATAGGTGGATTTGACATTGGAGTAATACCAGTGAAAATACAAGCAAAAGGCTCAGGGGAGAGTATGTGTAATGCAGGGGGAAATTCTGCTATATGTATGCAAAACCTTTGCACAAAAGTCTAGATCTCCTTATGATGTCATTGTGAGGAACTTGGGCTCACAAAACATTTGTGGCCAGGATGTGACTCTTTGGGTGTTTCTCCTACCTGAGACCCCGAGGATGGTATGATGTGACCCCACAATTAGGGCTGGTCTCATTGTATTGATCAGGGCCAAACTATTCCCAGGCTGAGCAGGAAAAGCTGAGCTGCTAGTCCAACATACCTTCCATGAACAGTCATCCTTTGATATTCTGCTGGCTCAGAACATCTGGAATGCATCATGCTCCGGCTTCTTTCTGTGGGTCTCCAGTGTATCCCCTGTGGTGAACTTACAGGGAATCACTAGTGCTTTATGGGCTCTTTCAGAAGGTAATCCTCGTGCATTAACTAAGTTAGAAAACTGTTCCAATTGTCAAAAGCTAAATAGAGACCTCTTTAAAACACTTTACTATGGGAGTAATTGCTGTGAGGAGTGGTTAAGGAGATGTTTTAAAACAGAACTGGACATAAATTTGTAATACTTAGTGAACTCTTAAGCTTGGAAGACAATTTGGTAAAAGCATACTTGCTATGAGCTGTTGCAGTGAAGTGAGGAGGGAATGAAAAATGTCCAAAGGTATCTATTAAACTCTGCACCTCCAGTCTCAGCATACTGGGACAGGCATATATTTCTAGTGTAAGACAGAAGAAGTCACAACTCCTCACTTATCTATGCTCCTTTTGCAATTTATAAAATAAGAATAATACTCCTTATCAGTTACTTTGTAAACAGAAAGAATTCAAGCTTGGTCTCTTACTGAATGGAAGTGCTTCAATGTTAAGTAAAAGGATTAGAAATACTCAAGCATGAGAAAGATTTTTTTTTTTATTTTTTTTTTACCACCAGTTCCAATCCCCTTAACAACAAATAAATGTAAATCTTTTTTCTTTCAGGGTTTCCCAGGCTCTCCAGGTATGAAAGGAATTCCTGGCCCAAAGGTAAAACATCTTGGGTATTTTCTTTCTTATCTAAACACAAATAAAGTCCTAAAGTATCTAAAGTTCTAAAGCATTCAGTGAAATAGTACTAACCTTCTCTTGTGTTAAGAGACAAGCCTTAGGCTGAAGGAATTAAATATAGTTTTTAATCAACTTTGGCCTGTGCATTTTCATGATTCTTGTGCTACAAAGGTGTGTTTTTCATTATTCTAGGTATTAAATAATACCTAAAAAAGGCCATTTCCTTTTAAATTTGTGGAAATCATTGCTAGAGGAGGCTTTGGACGTGCCTACCTCACTACATCTTCAAATGAACGATCTTGTAATAAGAATAGTATTTATAGCCACCCTAAGCTGATTCAATCACAGAGGTTGTTATCTCTATTTAGGTAGTCCCAATTGCAGCATCAATTCCAATTTAGTTTAAAAAATTGTTGTAAAATTGAGACTGTGGAATGTTTCAGACAATGATGTTTGAGTTTAGCTGTAAGTAATTGAAAAAGAAAACTAGACTGAGATATGATTTTTGTCTGAAATTACATGGAGTGATATTGCTTTCTGTGGTTTGAAAGCAGCAATCAAATCTAATTGGGATTTGTCAGCACATAAACAGCAAAGGAACTGAATTCTGACTTTTGAAAAATTAGATAAGAAAGGTTTGGTCAAAGTTAAAAGAACACCAAAAATAAGGCAGAAGTTAAAAAATTAACACAGGCTGATTTTGTTTAGACCTTATTGCTTTCCCTATTTTATTTTTTTATTTTTAAATGGAAGAGCAAACATTGGCTTGGCTAATGTTTTTCATCTTCTGCCCAACAGGGTAATAGAGGTCCTCCTGGGGTGCCTGGGTTAATGGGGAATCCTGGTAAACAGGTAAAACCATCAGTCATATACAAAAGATCTAGAAAAATGTGTAAAAAAAAAAATCACTTTTCAAATTTGTTGCATTTCAAATTTGTTCCCCAAAACAGGGTCAACAGGGCCCAGAGGGAGAAGCAGGTCCAACAGGACCCCGGGGACCACCAGTAAGTATGGAATAAATTTGTAATTGAGAATATGTAAAATTGCAGTGTCTCAAGATAGGGTTCCTGAAGCTAGCCATGAGGTAAAATTATTATTTATCATAAGTTCTAATTTTTGAGGTAAATACCAGTTCTTTACCTTCTGTAGCGAGAGGATATGCATCATCACATAGAGAAATACAGTCCTGTATATGCCCAGTAATGTCCTATGATTGTTTTTGGCTTTGGTGAAAAATTAAATTTTTAACCTTTGTTTGTATTGTTCTTGTCTTTGTATTTAAATATGCCGAGTAAAAGCTGAAAGAGAGAATAAGTGTGGTTTGTGAAAAAAGCTGGAACCAAACTCCTGTTCTTCCACTGCAACAGTCTGGTTGGCATTATTAACATAGATATAGTGGTGTGAAGGATAGGATTTATCTTTCATTGGCAGCACTGCTATTGTAATTTCTTTCCCTGGAGATTTTCCTTAACACTAGAATGGTTTGGAAGACTGGAGAAATTGCTACTGGGCAGGTAGCTTGCCGCAGGAAATAAATCTGCTAAGAAAAGTCAACTGATGGCATTTGTTCAGGCTCAGTTTTGAAGACAAAGGACAACTGGATACTGGAGAGTGTTGGGTACTGCTTTTTGATTTTCTCTAGAAGGGACCTGACATGTTTTGAAGCTGCATAAGGCTGATCTAATTACTCTTTGCTCTTAATCCTTCTGGATGGAGAGGGATGAGAGGATCAGTGATTTGAAGAAAATTTTCATGTACAAATATTCACTCTGATGACATTAACCAGGCTTCAGGATCTGTAAGCAATTGGTTTTTCAGGCTTCCCTCTTGCCACTGATAGCCTGGGGATGATTTCCTGTAATTTTCTGAGCTTCTGCTATAATACAATGACACGAGTTTTGCTCATGCAGTTGTAGGGTAACTCTTATACAAGGTTTAGTGAGGTATTTTCTATGATTTATTTGTAAGGGTCATGAATATCTTCTCTGAATTAACTCCTAAACATACACCAGCGGTCACCCAAGTAACAGATTCCATTTTCTTCTGGGTTTTTTTCTGTAGTTTATGCTATCAGGGGCTAGATGTGTTAATTAATGAGATCACATTTATTTTGGACAGTCTTCGCATTGCTGCTGTGTCCACAGCTGCCTAAGGATGATACAAAATGGGGATTATAAGAGCATTTACTAAGATGGAAAACCGGTATCTTCAGCCTCCCAAATACCCAACATGCAAACAAGTTTTTGTCTTTATTTTTAAAAGTGTTGGGTACACTCAAAAAGGTTTTCAGCCCTGTTCTTAGGCTGTACACTTGTGACAGGAAAAAGAATTATAATTGAATCAGACCAAAGTAATTGCCCACTCTGATAATGCACTGTAATCTGCTGAACTATTCTTTTAATCCTTTCAATGTGAACATGAATTTACAAAATCAGCAGTCCGTAGAACAGGGGTTGACACACAAGGTTAATTATTAGTAACCCTGTAGATGGACAGAAATACTTAAAGCAGATTAAATACAATGATTTTTCCTTCTGTCTCCTTCTAGAGACCAGCAGGACATCTGTATTCCTTGCCTTTATTTTCTCTGTGTTTACAAAGTGCACTCATTTTGGAAAACATGTAAACATTAGAACCAAAGCATAGAAAGAAAACTTTTGATTAATACAACATGGAGAAAGGAAGTACATTATTGATTATGAAGTAAGTTTGTATGTGGTACATCAAACAGTAAGCTACTTCTCTTCCTTAGTTCCCTTAAAGCTATAAAGAGCCTTGGATAATAACTATGGTGGCTTTCATCAGCTTGAGACTGCATGCAGAATATGACTGGAATAATTTTGTGGGTTGTTTTTTTTTTTTTTGAGGCATACTTTACATCTACACAAAAAGGGACATCATGAGGGTTTCTTTGTTTCAGTAGGACACAGTGTTGTATTATTGAGCTTCAGAGAGCTTTGGTCTAAGCTGAGTCAATATTTATTTCCAGGGTAGAATAAAGAATGTTTTCTCTTTTTTCTGCAGCATGCACATGTAGCAGACACATTTGAACTTCTTTTAGGATTCTGCCCTTCCATTTCTAGGGAAAAAAAATGTGCTTGTTAAATAATTCTATATGGCATGATTTTTAAACTTCTAAAAGTAGACAATTTGGCAATTAGTTCAGAAAAGCAATGATAATTCAATTAAAGTTGCTCTAAGGGGAATTTTTCTTTTTTGTGTTTTTTTTTTTTTTTTTTTTTTTTTTTTTTTTTTTTCCTAAA
>VXBB01011161.1:120368-209691 GCA_013399915.1 Illadopsis cleaveri | reverse complement strand
TTTCTCTCAGTTTTAACACTTGCTTGTTTTAGACCGAAGTTGCATAACCAAACACTTTCAAAGCCTGAGGAATTTATGGTTGCTATTCAGGTATTTTTCTTGGCCTATTTATTCTTATTTTGAATTATTCACTTTATAACTCACTTCATTTCTTTTCTTTCTCCTTTACCCTTTTGCTCCATTTTATTCTTGCTATAGAAGACTCAGAAGTCAGGAAGGGTTGGGCTTATTCCTTGGAGAAAGAAAAAACCTTGATATTTTGCAGGATATGGAAATTTCAGTCCCCTAATATATTGGTTGCACAGGAACAGCCACATGAAATTCTCTTCACTCTCCTATTTCACTTACCCCTGCTCTTTGTGTTGCCGACTGGGTGAGACAACACGGCTGGTGGCTCCAGTGGGGCCAGAACTCCAGAGGAAAGGACATCTGGTGAAGGTCTGTGGAGGGATAACAAGGCTGACTCTGCTAATATGGCCAGCAGGCTGGTATTTGCATTAGGGAAAACCTACATGCCTACATTTGTGTTATATTTTAAAATCACGGGGTTTTTCAGCTTTATCTACTTCCAAAAGACATTTTTTGAGAAAAATTGTTCACTTCAACTGGTGTGCAGTTTTTCAAAATTACACAAGAGAGCACTATCAACAGTGGCTCTGTGGGACAAATAATACTTTTGTACTGTTTGCCAAACAACTCATGGAGTCCTCTGTCACAAATCATGTTATTTCAGTGTATTTTGTTGTTAAACAGCTGTTGGAATGTAGTTGGAAAGATATGGTTACTAAACAGCAGATTGAAATTTTGGCCTTTTGTGAGTCTGCAAACTTTGACAGTTTCACAGGGAAGATACTAAATATTTGAAAACAAGATTACTAGATCTAGTTAAAAACTCATTGCAAGCTCAAGTGTTAGGAGATGCTTTTTTCTCAGCTCTGGCAAATATCTCTAGGAGAAACTTGCTTTAAAAAGTATCACTTTAGTCTATTACTGCTTTTCCTTAAAAAAACTTCAACTGGCGTCTGAGTGGGTAGGGGAAAAAAACCCCTTTTTCTATTCATATGTTCAGTAAACTGGAAAAACAACTGGAGCAACATGGAGATTTTGCCTTTTCACTCTAAATGAAACATATTGTCCGCCTCAATCTAACTGTTTTGTTGGTTAACCTTATGTTTGCTTCACATTGTTCTAACCAATCCAAGTAATTACCAAAGTCTTTTGTAATTTAAACATTTCTAAGTCAGTCATCATGGCAGGTGGGCCAAAGGAAGGAATTCTCAAATATGGGAGTGTCATTCCTAATCAGTGGAATTCAGTCATGCTCCCTAAGCTGCTTAACCATTTTCTTTCATATTTGCTGAGATTTAGTAATCTAATTTAGTTTCTGCAGAAAATATATTGACCCCTGCCTCTGCTTTTTCATCCCTTGCTTTCCTTCAACTATTTAACCTATAAATTGCTAACATTTTGAGAGCCTGTATTGCACCCTGTGGTTTTGCAGAGAGCTTGTAATATTGAAGTAATCACTTAAAGTTCAATACGTGTCTAGCAAGTTGAGCAAACTTCATGCATATGCAGGCCAACACTTGTATATGTTGTTTTGTAATTAGGAAGGAATACATGTTTTCCCAACATTAGCAACACAGACTAAATATCCAGCTGCCTAAAATTTGATACCAGAGCCCCTTTGAGAGACTTCTGAGGGGCCCTGGTCAGTTGGGCTGACTTCCTCTTTGGAAGTGCCTTGTCTCACTATAAAGACGAAGCCTGGGGAGTACCTTGGATTTAGTACTCAAATGTCACACAACCTAAAGTTAGAGGAGAATGCTGTTTCAAGCATCTTAAGTTACTTTCAGCTAAATAATTTTCTGGTCTTTAGAGATACTTCTGTCCTGCCTATGCTGAAATGTAACTTTGGTTACCCTAAGTAGTTTAGTTATAGTAACGAAAATGTAGCTTTTCTATCATATTCCTTTTACATGACTACAACTGAAATAATGTGTCACTTTCTGTAGCTGGTAAATAATGGTAGGAGGAAATGTCCTTGTCTCAGTTTATATGCTATGTTTAGGAATTAGTGGACATGATTTTTATATGTAGTTTCAGACATGTTCCACAAGTGGTGTCATAGTTTACGTTCAAGATAGAGCTAAAGGAGTTAGTTGGCATTATAGTGTTTATAGCAGTCAAAAGGCCTAGTGCATTTCTATCTTGCAGGTACTATTCAGTAAACCTAAGACTCCAGGTGAATGTGGCAAAATTTTTTGACCCTGCCCAATTCCTCAGCATGGGCAGCACTTTTTCAGTCATGCTTGCAGACGACATATCCCAGTGAGGATATAAGCTCCAAGCCTCTTCAGTTCTAATGTCCACCCCTGTCTTCCTAGACGACACGGCCAGATTCTTGTCTGATGCCTCTTTGTTTACTCCCTTACCTCCAACAACAACTTTTTTTGAGTTTTGGGCATGGTAGACCTCTGAATGTCAGCAGATGTCACAATGTTGGGCTTCTCCTAAGGGGTGTAGACAGTAACCTGGGTAAAAAATGGATTTTTTATGGAGCTAGCTGTCCTGGACCTCAGCTAACACTGTAGACACAGTCAGAATGAAAGGTCTCTGCCCTCTAGACTTGGCCACAGTACCACTTATGAAGAGATGACAGATAGTGAGTTGTTGCTTCTGCCCAAAGTATGGCATAGTTAAGAGGAAGGAACATTTCATGCTACATCTACCTCTTACCATTATCCTGAGCAGTGCAATTTAGTTATTACTCTGGCAAAGTTGCAAAGTCACATTTAAAATCTCAGAGAAAGTTACTTTTATGCTTACTCTTCTATCAAATATTAGTTTACATGCTCGGATGATTTCAATACTCTATTGAGGTTCAAAGAATCCTGTTGATGCTTCTGTGGATAAATCCTTGAACTTAAATGGGTATTTTCTCTGAGATTTTGCATAACAAAAATTTGGTAAGTTTAAGTCTCATAAGCATGTAGTTGATAAATGGGTTATATTTTGCAAAAACCTTTGAATATTAAGTTTTAAAAAATCCAAAATGTACTTTGTTTATTCTTCTGTATTCTGCACAGATTTAATTCTCTATGGCAGTCCTATGACATGTACTTAATAATGTATATAAAAATTTAGTTATAATTAACAACAAAATTTTTAAGCAGTAAAGGGTTATTACACTATATGCTGTGGATTACCTCTCAAATGATTTTAATTAGTGTTTCAAGTATCTGGGCAACTAAGTGAGATGCAAATTACCTGGGATGTATTCTCATTCTTATTATCATTCCACTCAACCGATGAACAAGAAATCAATAAGCCAGTGAAACTCCCTTAGCATGCGAATGCATTCTGTAACTGTTTGTAAGAATTCTACAAAAGGATCAAGTCTTCAAAATTTCAGTGAGGATGAAAACCTTCCCAGACAACCTAGAAGGAAGGTCAACTGTAAGGTCTTCTTACGTGTGTTACATCAAAAGGCTGAATATAACAGATCTGTGAGAAAGATATTAAACCTTTAAATGTATTGAGTGGTTCAGGCATTGTGCCTTGAAACAAAGGGAGGGTAGGTTTTGTGGTAACTACAGTCTAGCACAGGTGCTGTGGAAGGGCTGCACCCCTATGGTGTTCAGACTTCAAGTGCTGTGCTACCATTCCACACTTAGCATTTTGCATGTGCCTTTCCCTAGAGGAATGGAATGTTCACCAGCATGGATGCAAGCCAGTCTGTCTCAGCTCACTCCGAACTAGAGTGGCCACTTTCCCTCCTCAAGTGTCTCACCTCTAGGAAAAGTACAGATTCGGAAGTGTGTGAAAAGTGCATAAACCTATACAGATTCTGGTAGTCTTTTTCTTAAAACCAGTGCAGCATGCCTGTTGGTTTGTGGATGGGCTGAAGCTGTGCACTGTTACACAGAGGGCTGCTGTGTAAGAAGGTAGGCTGAGGACATGGCCAAACTGCCTTCTGCTCTTATTACTGCCCATAGTCACTTACAGCACAGAGGAACATTTCATCTGGCCAGGAGCAGATGTCAACACCTGAACCAACTATTACAGAAACCCTCGTATAGGCTGTGGGGAAAATGTAGGTGCTTCTAGGACATGACTTATGTTGCATTTTAAATGTTTGCGTGAGGACATTTCAAGATGCCTTTTTTTGCCCCTGAACTTTGAGCAAGCAGCTTACTGTATAACCTATCCAAGGGCCATTTCAGTCTGGTATAACTTGGAGGAAGCAGTACAGTCTTTCTAGTTATGCCAGGGATGGGATTCCTCATTCTTTGGGTTCCAGTTCCTCTCTTACTTGCTAAAACACTACTGCAGATCTTGCAGTGGTGGCCCATAGTTTAAAATAATCTGTCCTTACAGACATAATGTCAATGTTTACAGGAAACACTATTAATTTGTATTCTGGTCTTCTGAAAACTGACCTCCTTCTGTGCCTTCTTAGAAAGGCATTGTGTTTGACGAAGTGCCTGTGGTGTGCATTTGACAAAAGATTTTTTCTGCATTTGAAATAAAATAGAATTTTTTTCTTGAATTTTGTATGACCAGCAGAACTTTTGATGTGCTTAAGAGGTTTATTATAAGACTTTAACTCTCTGTTTCCTCTCTGTATAACAATGACTGTTATGAAAATGATATGAGAACACAAGTTTCTAATGTTGACCATAATTTTAGCCTTCATCTTTCCTGCATCAGAAATTAGGCAGTATTCCAGGTCAGAGATGTAGTTCAGAATTTTGTGATTAAATAAAATTTAAATGCATTTTATGGATTGTAAGATGAAGGTGAGTTAGGGGACATTTTTCCTTTCTTTTTTTTTTTTTCCCCCAAAAAAAAGCTTCTAGAAATTATGCAAAGTGCTTTAAAGTAATAGGTATTTTAACACCATAGGATATTTTGAAGGAAATTAATTGAAAAGTCTGTTTATGTTTGGTTCTGTGATCTCTCTAGGATACCTAATTATTTATTGAATAACAGAGTTAGTTTTCCTAAGCTTGTGTGAGAAGTTGTCATTGCATTTACGACCTAGTGTAAAAGGATGTCTGCTGTCTCCTTTTATTTAGTATGCCACAATATTTCACCATATTGTTCTTGTTATGAAAAAAAATCCTGTGTTTAAAATTATCCATTGCATACAGCACTAGAATGCTAAGATCTGCTTTTATCTAAAATTTTCTGTTATTGTGTAATAGTTTATCAACTTTCATAACTAATAACTTCAACTCTTGACATTTGTGATCTTAAATGTTCTATCCTTCTTATATTGCAAATACCACTTGAGTAGTCACACAGTGAATTTAAGAAGAATTTCTTAAGTGAGACCTAGGCTTGTGTTGGGAATAGTTTGAATTTATCTGTCCAGGGATATGTCTGTACATGTGAGAATAAAGCTATAGAACTTACTAA
The DNA here is from genome assembly GCA_013399915.1 of Illadopsis cleaveri. Taxonomy (NCBI): domain Eukaryota; kingdom Metazoa; phylum Chordata; class Aves; order Passeriformes; family Timaliidae; genus Illadopsis; species Illadopsis cleaveri. The sequence goes on along the minus strand of VXBB01011161.1, from coordinate 204,267 downwards.
GCTGTTTTGAAAAGTTTAATCATAAGAGACAAAATCTTTTGATAAAGGTACTTTAGTTTAAAAATTGTTTAAAATCTTTGCAAGTTTGGCTCAATGTTGGATTTACTCACAGTATGTATTGAAATGGCTGCATTAAGAAATAGAGTTGTAACAATACTATGCACATGATGATCTGAATGGATAAACATGTCTGAAGTGAAGATACAAAGATGGAGTAAAGCACATATTTATGCTTATCACTGTTATGAATGGTGATTTTTAAGTTACCCTTCCCTATAACACTAGGTTTTTAAACCTGAATGAGTTTGTTAAGCATTACTTCTGCATTCACTTTTCACATTTGTGCATTGGGGATCAGGTGCTTTAAATGTCTGGCATATAGGAGCTCAGGTGATGAGACTAAGCAAAAGCCTAAAGTTAAGTGTGCCTGCTAGAGTTGTCATAGTGAAATGAATGTGTTTGTGACAGGTAACTCTCAGGTGTGAGCTCATGAAGGGAACTTCATTTTGCTTAATCACTCAGCAAAATTACTTACTTGAATCATTTAATGCCAAATAATGTTATATGCCATTGTTTAAAATGTTTACTCAGAAAGCTTCACTGGTTTTAATATCTGTTATTTTTGCACTATGAAAAAGAAGTTTGAATTAAACCCAACGGCTAAGTAGTGTAAATCACTCAACATTAAGGGGAAAAAATGATACTTTATTCCCAGATCACAGGAAGAGTTCCAGGAAATAATGTTGTCCCTCTATTTCTGCTTCCAGGGTAGCAGAGGGGAGACAGGTCCTGCAGGTCCTCCAGGTTTACCAGGGAAGTTGGTAAGCAGTTAATTTCCATATTCAGTGCTCGTGTTTACTTTCAAGGAACTATGGTATCATCTGGAACTGCACTTACCCATTTAGGCACACAGGGAACTGAAAATAACATTGAAATGAGTGGTGGTTCAGTTTCTTTTTCAGTCCTCTGTGACTGTGCTAATATTAGAAAATGCTATTTTAAGTTGCATGGAGATGTGTGTGACTTTTTCTTCTACTTGATAAACCCCTAAATCCTCTGACATGCAAAGCTGAGTGGCACACTCCTGTGTGGGCTCCTGGGAACAGGAGCAGTGACAGGCTGGCTTTCTGCTAACAGCTACGTGAAACTAATGAATGGAGGACATTATGAATGCCACCTTTTACCAGAGCTCCTGCAGTATTTACACAGAATCAGTCAGAAGCATATCTGGGGAGGTCTTGGCTAAAAGAGCCTACTGTTACAGAGGAATGTGCAAATAGCAGAGTGCAAGATCTTGGGAAGTATTTTAAAAGAGAACCAGTCTGTCGTTGAGGCACTGGAGGGTAGAAAACCCTGTAAGTAATTTCTGTGGTGATTGTCAGCAATAAATTCATAAGATTCTGTTTAAAGTGCTGTACTTTGGATCAGCCCAATTTGCATCAGATAATCCTCTTTCATCAAGCTAAGTTTGTTCTGGGAATAAGGTTCTGCCCCATCTGCTTCAGGGTATGACCCTCAGTTGTTCGTTCTAAACAAGCTTGGCTAAGTTTACATCCTTGACTTATTTTCACAGGGTCCCCAGGGTAATATTGGACTTCCTGGACTGCCTGGTCCTCCAGGCCTTCCTGGTGGTAAAGGTGACCGGGTAAGAAATGCACTCGTACATGTAGTTTGATGTCAGGAAAGCTTCACTGGTTTTAATAATTTATTGCACAATAAGTTGAGCATGAATTAATGCCTGTTATCTTGTTTTGTATGTAGATATTTTAACTGCTTGAAAGTGGTGCTCTCTGTGGCCGTTAACTACTTGTAGCTCATAAACGTGTACAGGAAAACTCTTGACAGTGTCACTTAAGGGACTGAAATATGATTACTAGTGTAAATATTCTTTTGGGTTTTTAAGCTTGAATAATTTAAAGACCTAAATTGTACTGCAAATCATTGACACAGCCAGATATGAAATGGTCATATCTTTGCAACTTCAACCCCCACCTACAGTAGTAGTGATATAGATTTACTTATGCCTCAGGACCCTCTATGGAAATGCACATGCTATGCAACTATTGAGACACCTGTGCATACATGCAGAATTATAGGATATAAGTACTTCTTCTAGTATTTTGTTGAGAGGGAAGGATTGGGCCCCATGGGCCTCACGTAACTACAGAATATATCTTGCTTTGCTCAATAAATGTTAGTGAAGACAGTACATAAAGACAGAGACGTTTCTTATCTTCTCTCAGCTATAGGAGACTGCAAAGGATGGAATTCACTTGCCAAACTTCTGACATACTTGATATAAAAATATTAAGTTCTCTGCCGTGTCTTCCTTACTTGAGGCAAGTGTACATCAGTATTAAATGAATTACACTTGTGCCTTTTACATCCTCCTGACAACCAGGAGACTGTTGGACTCTTAGTCAGACTCTTATGGGTATAACTGCTGTAAAATACCTTAGCTGAAGAGAGGAACATACCTGGTCTTGATATTCTCCTAGTGTACATCATAGGGTTTGCTGTTGTTTTCGGCATCTTTTTTGAAAAAAAACTTTTCAGGTACTTAAAAGCAGTCTTCTAAGTCTTTGATGTTGTTGAGGTATTTTTTCATGTTTGTTTGGTTTTCTTTTAATGCTGAGATCAGGACATGTTTCTAGTCAAATGTAAGTATTGACATAAAGCAGACTCTTTATTAGATTGGTAATGATTCATATTTTAGGCTTCTCCAGAGGGAGATTGAAGGTACTGAGGAAGAAAAGGTAGACGGAAAATACCTAACATTTGTTGCAGTGCTGACAACCTCCCTCCAAAGGTGATGGATTTTCCTCATTTGCCTTGTAAATGGTCTGGATCTCTAGGATAAAAAGTAAAATATAGATGTTATAAACAGACCTAGAGAGGTTCAGGCCACAGTTGGGAGGTTTCTGAGTATCTAACTGTATCTAACAGTATCTAACTGGCAGATTACAGTAACTTATGCCTGGAACTTTTTTGAAAACCTGAGGTCAGTTTAATGCTCTGTGCAAATACCTTAAAGTCCAAAGTGCTATGCTAGGAATTATTTCATCCTATGATTGCTTTTTAGCTCTCCACTTGTATCCTTGATTTATATTTTATTTGCCAGTTGCACAGAGGTTGGAGTGAATTTTCTGGGGCAGGCTTAACATGGCTGCAGCCTTGCCTGCAGCACTGACCTGCAGTATCTCTTCCAAGTCACAAGCCTGGAGAGCACTGTGCCACTCTATCCTTCCTCTTCCCTTCAGCTTTTGCAACTGCATTAGTCTCACACAAACAACCTTGTCAGCTTGGAAATAGGCATCTCTGTAGCCTGTTAACCCCAGCCTTTGACTCAACACCTTCTAGGAGTAAGTTCTAGGCTGAAGTAACCTTTTTAGCCCTTCTGATTTCAAAACATCATGGTTTTGTACACAGGGATCTTACAATGTTGTGTTGTGTAGCTTTATCTGCATGGTAAGAGTTGTAAATAGCAGCCAGAAGCCAGGGAAATTAATGAATTTGATATATCAGTAGTCATTCTTGATCCCAAAGCTGTTAAATATTGTGTACTATCTGCTGGCATCTTGTCTACATGCAGGTGATGCCCACTTAAGGAATAAATCACCACCAAAGATACCAGCAGAATTATTTTTACTGAAGTAATATGTAAAAGTGAGAGCTGACAAAATTTGATGGGTATAATAGTGACTGAGTGTTACAAGTGTAATATCATGTGCTAACTGCAGGGTCAGTGTTCCTGTTTCCAAGCCCACATGGACCAATCCTCATCCTGTGCCTGGGTGGGTTTTCAGGTTGGAAAAGGAGGTCACAGCCTAGGTCTTTGCCCTTTGCCTCCTTTGGAGCCTGAACCAGGCTGCCACTGGTTTGGGTGAGGAGCTGTGTGTATCAGGCACTCACCTGATGTAATCTAGCAGAGAGAGCAGTACAAAGCAATGTAGGAGCAATGGTTTACACTTCAGTGCATCTTACTGGGTGGTTATGCCCACGCATAATACAGATAATGGGCAAACCCCAGCATTCACCACTTTGGCTGTTTCTGATTCTCGTATTTTGGATTGGTTTCATACACTCGGGTTCTGTCTATTTTAGTCAGTTAAACAGCACCAAGCTAAGTGCCAGACCTTGGCACTGCAACATGATCCTTTGTGCTGCTAAGTAGTTAAAAGTGGCCCCTGGTACAGTTTTGGATCATGCTGACAGGCAGTTTTGCAAATAGTTCTTGAGCATGATTTGAGATGGATTTTTGCAAAATAGATAGGCAGTATGTCAAGAAAAGTGAGTGTTTTCATAGTTTGACATCTTGCCTTATTGCCCCCATTGCAATTTTTGGAGTCAATGTGGAATAGATTCCAATAGTTTCAGTTGTGATTTTCATGTTTGCTTTTACAAACATTGCAGGACAAGGCTCACAAAAGCAATAGATCCTTCTATGTCAGCTTTATCTATTGGCTGACATAGGTGTTTTATTGCTCTAAAGAGGAGTAAGGGGAGAAAAAGAACCCCCAAAACAATGTTAGATTGGAAACCAATGTCTTTTTTGTGTAATTGGGAAACCTATACAAGGCACAATGTTAAGAACACTTCAGACAAAATAGTTTCAGTGTTGTTTGACAAAGTCGGAATGTTAAATAGTTCTGTCATTTATACTGCTTAGCTTTGTGGATAATTTAGTATTAGCTCTTCATCTTCAAGAACATGAGAACATGTCAGAATTCATTAAATTTGTAAAAGCTACTCCAATCTGTGTGCCTATGTCTTATGTGAATTAAATGGATCTCTGAAATGGGAGAGAAACTGCTGCATCTCTGTGTGTTTTGCAAAAACAGGATTATCATGCACAGTTATAGTCTGTTTGGAATACGTATCTTTGAACATGCACAGACTGCAAAGAATATTAAAAGGATGGTGTGACTGGTTTTCTAACAGAATACAAATACAAAAACATTTTCCTAAATGATATACTGTTCTAAAAATGTAATAATTTTGCTCTAGAAAAAATTTACATATGTTTGAAATTAATTGAGTCATTATTTTATTTCTCTTTGTTTCCTTCCTGTCCACACGGGTACATTTTGTTAGAGGATTCTAAGATGAAACATAATCTAATTTCTTTTTAAAAAAGAATATTAACTTTAAGATACAAGCCCTCCAGCTTTGACTACAATGATCCAAATTCTAGACACAGGTTTGCTAAAAGACATTGAGAATTAAACAGCACGCACGACAAGATTGTGACTGTACTTGTGGATGTCTCTCTGCTTTTCCCACATCAGCAGGGCTAGTATAGCCTACAGCAATATGGAATATATAATAGTGCTAGAAAAATTGGTACACTTACTAGATTTATTTACTTGTAGCTTCTAAGCAATTCTCAGAGCAGATCTGTAGCAGCTGCAAGAGCATTTGTCATGTAAAGGGGAGATGTAGTGTTGGACAGTTAGAATCTGTACTGTACAGTGTGGTGGTGGAATATATGTTCCATACTAGTGCTTGCCTTCACTCTGTCACATAAATTACATAGTAAGATTTAAGTGCTTTCATTGTCATTCCTGAAAATTTGCAGCTTTAAGATCTCTTGCATGAGTGCAAAATTTAGGATCAAATAACAATTAGGGTACTTTAGAACCTGAACTTTAAATTCTGAAGACTTCTCTTTTTTTACTTTTAATCTTTAACCTTTTAGGGTTCCGTGGGTGAACCAGGACCTAAGGGTGAACAAGTAAGTCATGTTAGATATAATGGGACTTTAAAATCACACTACCAAATGTCACATAATATTGGCTAAATCTGAAGGCTAATAGTATGTCTTTCTTTGATATAGGGTGCACCTGGAGCAGAAGGAGATGGAGGAGAAAAGGGTGACTTAGTAAGGAACTTCTTTTTCCTTTACCTGATATAATATTATGTTGTTGTGGTAAACTAAAAATATAAAGTATTGTTGGAGTGCTTCAAACATTATGCTTTCATCATTGAAAGGCACATTTCAGTTCTTATACCAATTGGCCCTTGCAGAGCACAGCAGTTCTATTTGCCTAATTACTCTGTTCCTGCTGTTTGGAAAGCACTGAAATCTACAGGTTCTGTTAGGTGTCAATATAGTACAGACTGCCTTGAAGAAAACTGTCTGTGTTTGTATGTAGATACATATATATAGAAGAGTGTTTATATATAAAAATATATACACACATGCATACACAGACACAGGAATTCTTGGTGTTTGAGGCAGTGAGGATGAGCAAGTAGTTTAATTCAGGTGAAACAGGAGGAGAGTCAATAAATATCCTTAATGACTCACACTTAAAGGAAATGTTTTGTATTGATTTTCTCGTTGGAAATAAGATCTGCAACCGGCTGTTAGAGAGAGGAAAAATGGACTGGGAAGAGGATGTGGCATTGTGATTTTGCATATATACACACACATACATATTTTTATAGAACTGTTATCTATATATCTATATCTATATCTATCTATATGCTGCAGGAGTATGGCATGTTGTGAATTGGTATGGGTAATGCTGGGGTCGTGTGCCCTTGGGTAAAGAGGGTTTGTAACCCTGCCAAAAGAGAAACCCACCAGTCCAGTGGCTCCCATGGGGCCTCATCCAGCAAAGGCAGAACTGATCTTTCTAAAGGAAGTAAACTGCTCCCTATTCAAAGAATAGTAGCCAGGTTGTGTGCTGGAAATGAATGTTTTTTTCCCCACATCTAGTGAGCTAGATGTCCAGTAACTGAGCATTACAGTCACTCTGCAGATTCCCAGGAACCAATATTATGGGTTAAGTGTGCTCCCAGCTAGACTGGTTTTAAATGGATAACAGTTATTTCTATTTCAATTATGACATATTCATTAACAGACAGGCCTTTGACTGGAAACCAGTTATTTCACCAATGACATTTAGGAACTGGGAAAGAACAGTTTACAGAAATTAGTCTAAGTTTCTTCAGTGTTTTCATGCTAATATATTTCACAGGTGATTACAAGATTTTAAAAGGTTTTTTTGTTTGGTTTTTTTTCAGTTGAGAGAAAAATCTAAAAACTCCTGAACAGTGGGATTGCTATTCTCAGTCAGATGATTGAGGGATTTTGGTATTGTTGAAGCCAGGAGGAAGATTGCTGGGAATAGGAACTTGTAAGGGTTTAGATTCTTCACAGAACTTTAGGTAGTTTCTGTTGCAGTTTTTTCAGCACTAACACAGCACCAATATCCTTAGGTCTGTCACTATGTAGAAACTAGAAAACCCTGGGTAAAAAAAAGCTTCTTCTAAAGGTTTCCAAGAAATCTTCTATCTAAGATTGTCCGGTGGCCTAGCAGTGTTTGAGAGGTTAGAGCCATGTGTCTAATTCCAAGAGAAGCAATACAAAACCAATTACAACAAACATGTTTTCACATTTGTACCTTACAGAAAAGTTGTTGAGAAAGGAATTATACAAAACCCACTCAAAATAAAGGTTCTGTTCTCAAAGGAATTGTAATTATTTGTGGTGCAATTTTGCATAAATCAACTAAATATATGAAATTTCTTTTATATTGAAAAAAAATATTGTGTCATATTTAGTGCATTTGTAATGTCTGTGCTAAGGATACTCTCTTCTAATATAGTTTGTCTTCTTTTTAGGGTGACATGGGATTACCAGGAGCAAAGGGAGCTGTAAGTATAATGAATAGCATTGTTACAGAAATACAGAGATCTAGTAGGTCATATAGATGGTTTTCTGATTTAAGGAAAGAAAAATGCAAATAACAAACTGAACTCTTTATCACAGTTAAATGGAATGAATTTTAGCAGCTTTTTTTCTGTTTTAATTTTGAATACACCTAATATTAAAATGAATTAGCTTTGAAAGGGAATTAGTTTCCTGGTTTCTAACTCCATAAAAGAGAAGCATCATTCAGCAGCAGTTTTCTGGCCAACAAAGTTTTTTTAAAAGAAAATGAATGCACTCTTTGTACAGTAGGTGTTGGATAGAAAGGAGGCTCAGTGCAGAGGCTGCATGCCACTGTTAAAAAGCTGGCAGCAGGATTGTGATGTCTGTGAAACCAGAAGTATTTATGGCCCAGCTTTCTTTATTTTATTTTAGTTTAGTTTATTTTATGATTTTAATTTATTGTGTTTTATTTTGTTTTGTTTTATTGCAAAATGATAACTTTGATGTGAGAGGTGAGCAGAATCTTGTATGTCACATAAAAAAATAACTGGACAGCTGAACTGCTTCTTTTATTTCAGCATCACTGAAGAGTTGGATTGTTACAGCATCTGACAGTATGAGCTGTGATACTAAAATACCAACAGTTCTCCCTATGGGGAACTGGGGCTGAGTGTAACAAAAATCCTGTGCTTGTGTTATTAGTGTTCTGGGTAATTTTGGGGAAAGGAAATGCAAGCTAAAGAGTGTTCACTGCTGATGAAGATCCTGCAAGAAGGGCATGAGGAAGAGATAGATTAGAAGAGAAATCCATAATTTTATCCACCTAGGTTTTTCAAATCCTCTTGTCTTGATGAGAGCCTAGAGTACTTGTCATCCCAGTGAGTATCCTCACATATCCTCACAGGAATGAGTAATCTGTCTGGGAACCTGAGAACTCACCAGGTGGGGAAGAAAAGAATGATGGCTTGCTGGTTGTATAGTCCATAAAAGTAATTATTCTGTCTTCTTATTGTATCTGTTGAAGCATGTTCTTTGGGTTTTGTTCTGACAGGGACAGCCATCGGCTGTCTGGGATGCAGCACAACTGGAACCGAAATGGTTCCACCTTGTGGATTTAACTGATACCACAGCTGAGCAATTTGTTCTTTAGCATCTCTTTCAGCGGGTGTTGCTCTCTTATTTTTTTTCCGCAGTAGATTTGGGAAGTCCCTACCTTAACTGCCCAAGGAAGAGAAAATACAACAAAAAGCTCAAGAGTCCAGATAAGGGGCCAGGGAGAGATCACTCATCTGTTACAATCACAGCTAAAACAGGCTTGGGGAAATTAACTGATTCATTACCAATCAGGGTCAGAGTAGGATAATGGGAAGTAAAACAAAAGAGGAGCACCTCCTCCCCCTCCTGCACTGACCTCAGTGTCTGCAGAGCTGTTCATTTCACATGTTCTCACCCTGCTCTTCTCTGGCTGCAGTTATTTCTGGGCAATAAATTTTTCCTCCTTAAATATGTTATCCCAGAGGCTTTACTAACATCACTGATTGGCTTGGCATTGGCCAGCAGGTGTGTCTCAGAGCTGGCTGGTGATGGCTGTGCTGGACATGGGGGAAGCTTTTGGCAGCTTCTTAGAGAAGCCACCTCTGTAGACCCCCTGCCACCAGAACATTGCCACTCAAACCAAATACAATAATTCAGAAGTCCCTGCTAGCATAGGTCTCCCTCTACCTGACATTTAATAACTCTTAGCAAATCTACTGAAGCATAAGCTATAGCTTTGTTTACTCAGTGTACCTAAGTGGACATATTGACATAGTCCCATCAATCCTTTCATTCCCCAGGGTTCGGAATAGGTTTCTGACCCTTCCCTGAGTGAAATAAGGTGGCACTGCATCTGTTCAGGCAGTTTGTCAATGTCAGTAGGTGTGAGGATCTTCCTTCCCCTCTGCCACCAAACTCCAGCATAGGCACAACTAGCTCTGGCTCTGACAGAGTAAACAAAGCAAAAATGTGTGTTCCCAAACAGCCTGGGCTACGCAGCAGAGGCTCACACTGTGGTACTCTCTACAGAAGGACATGAAAAAGCTTTTGAGTAAGAAGGGAGCTGGAATTTTCATACCTTAAGCAGCATTTAATGTGTAGAAATGTTCCATGTTCCTCATACATGAGGGCAGAGAGCCATCTTGAGCATGTCACTATTAATTCTAAATTACCTATTTTGACAAGAATAGATTATTTTTCAACTTCTCCCCTGTAAGTGAAGATTGCAGACCTCTTAAAAATCATGCAACTACTGACTCCAGTTGCTTATTTTTTTTAAAAAAAGTCAAATCTATTTAACAACTGCATTTGGGAATAGCTCCTGTCACCATTTTGATATGTCAGAATGAGTCTATCACTAATACAGCAGTCCATTGAAATTCCTCTCTTTTTTTGTCAGGTTGGTAATCCTGGAGACCCTGGTTCCCGTGGGCCTGAGGGGAGTCGGGGACTGCCTGGCATGGAAGGGCCACGAGGCTCACCTGGGCCCCGAGGCTTGCCTGGTGAGCAGGGTGCCCCAGGCCTGCCTGGCAGTGAAGGTCCAGCTGTAAGTACTGTTTGCATGTGACTGGTATCTTCTGAACCTTCATCTCTCACTCCTTGTTTCACATATACACATGCCAAACTGAAGTGCCACAGCAGCCTGGAGTACAGTGTGCCTCTCATCAGACACAGGGGTACACCAGAGCAATCTTGGGCTGTACACAGCTACATCCTTGGGGCCACAGCTTTCAGTTCAGCACTGTTTTCTTATGCCCACGCCCCCCCACCCTGTAGTGTGCATGAAACCAAACCATGCTTGATACAAAGGAGCATCACTCAGATTTTACCTTGCTAGTTAAGTTGACATCAGCTGGATTAGTTGCACTTGCAGGAGCTGAGACACCTTTGTTTTAGGTTGGGATACAGTAAAATTTCTTCATTGTGGCTTGTACGAGGTTATAGGCTGGATTTGTGCTGAAAGTAATGTTTATAGCATGCTGATGGGAGCAGGAGAAGGGGTAATGGTTTCAATGTGAAACAGCATAGTTTTAGATTAGATATTAGGAGGAAATTCTTCCCTGCAAGAATGGAGAGGTACTAATGGATCACCCAGAGAAGCTGTGGATGTTCCATCCCTGGAAGGGTTCAAGGCCAGGTTAAAAGGGGCCCTGAGAAGGTGGGTTGGAACTAGATGGTTTCAAAGGTCCCTTTCAACCCAAGCCATTTTGTGATGTTTCAGTTACTCGTGAACACTGCATAGAATCAAAGCCTCTCCTGCTCCTTACACTGCACCATCCGTGAGTAGGTTGGAGGTGCACAAAAAATTAGGAGGGGGCAAATAATTGACCAGAGGGATATCCCATACCATATGGCATCATGCTCAGCAATGTAACCAGGGAAAACTTGTGTTGGTGAGCAACTGCTTTCATTTGTACTGCTTGCATTATCATTGTCTTTTTTGTATTTTATTTTCTTCATCTTCTTCCTCTTCCCCATTTTTCCTACTCCTTCCTCTACTTCTTCTTACTTTCCATTTATTAAACTTCTTTTTCTTCCCCTGTTCCATGAGTGTGGGCTGTGGGTGTGAGCAGCTCTGTGGTGTTTTGCCAGCTGGGGTTAAACTGTGACAACTGTTTATTGACAGCATTTCTTTGCATCAGGCACATTCATGAAATGTTAGTGTGACATCAACTGTTTTATTTAAAGTCTTTTTTTAATCCTAGGGAAAAGAACCAAGCGATCAGCACATTAAGCAGGTTTGCATAAGAGTCATGCAAGGTAAATAGGCTGAAAAGTATTTGATGTTTCTTGTGCATTTAAATTTTCACTCCTTGCTATTGAAGATTTCTTTTGGGTTGTTATGCCTCTGTAATGTTAAGAGTTTACAGAATGCAATTGCTGCTCATGTTTTAAAAATTTTCAGTAGTTGTCACTGCTCAACAGGAAATCTTTAAAAAAAACTATAAAGAGGGTAAATAGCTTATTCTATAATAAGATAATACCTTATATGTAATAAACTTTGTAAATAGCAATGTAAAAAAGGAAGGTGCTGTAGTGTAATCTGTCAGTTCCTGTAGCTGAGAACATGCATTCTTCTTCAGCGATGATGGGAACCTCTTTGTTCATGTTCACTTACTCTATTACTCTGTCCTGCTTGTTGCAGAACAATTAGCTCAGCTGGCAGCCAGCCTTAGGAGGCCAGAATTTGGTGCTCCAGGTCTTCCTGGCCGACCAGGGCCACCAGGTGCTCCAGGACCTGCTGGTGAAAATGGTTTCCCAGGACAGCTTGGCCCTCGTGGCCTGCCTGGCCTTAAAGGTCCCCCTGGTGAGATTGGTCGCAAAGGTCCTAAAGGTAAGAAATTCTTCAACCAGCTTTCACTTGGTGACTGCTTCAATTTTTTGGGGGGAGTTTGTTTGTTTTAGTCTTGTTGTTGCCCCCTTCCTTTGTTTACAGGTTGTGGATGTAGGTTGTACACACATGAAGTCCGAAAAGGATCTTGAGTTAGGAATGTAAACTGTTTGCTGTGACTGTTGTGTCAGTCACCACAGTGACTAAAGGGCTCGTTGGCCTGGCTTTAGCAGGACTTGACAAGACCTGGCTTTAGCAAGGATTTAGCAAGAAATCTGCTTTTTAGCACATAAAAACCACAAAACCTCAAAAGTCCATGAGAGTGAGAATCAATATAAGGCCTCTTACTCAGCTGCTTCCTTCTAGTTCAAGGCAGATGCCTGTCCTTTCTCAAACTGTAGAAGTCATTGGATGACAAGCACCACATGTGATTCCAGCAGTGGTTCTCTTTCCTTCATTCAGCCTGGCTGTTGACCTAACTTCTGCAAGATTCATGGTCCCGAGAGCTGATGTAAACAGTGAGATTACTTCAGTAAAATCTAGTATACTTTTCTAAGCACACTCAGTTTATCAGATTACAAGGGGTTGATAATAATCTACCTTTTTATTTGCTTATCAAACTTGAGCCATTTAACATAATTTCACCAGGTGCCAGAGTCTATTGATTCTTTGGAAAGGACAAATCCATAATAAAATTGACTTACATTTTTCTCAAAATCTTTGCTCTAAGCTAATCTCTTCTGTTCATGACTGAGAGGTTCTATACTCCTCCAGAGGATTACAGGGTAGAATTTTCTACAAAGTCTTATGGCGGCCATGCATGTATTAGTTTCTATTAGTTTCTATTCAGCAGTGGTTTTGATTTGTTTTCTAAAAAGAAGGTCTTATTTAAAAATTGTCTTTTTGTACAAAGCTTGTCTGTTGCTGGAGTAGGGTGTTTACTTTTGATTCAAGGCTTATTTGAAAGTGAAATTTGAAAACCTTTGAGAGAAGGAATAGAATACAAACAAAGCAAAACTTAACAGCATCGTTGCTGGAGCTTTGTTGCTGTTTTAATTCAATGTAATGTCATCTAAGAAGAAACAAAACCCAGAAACACAAAGGTGATGTATGGGATATGCAAAATTTGATTCAACACACAGCAGGCTACACTGTCTTAATATTAAAAGAAAAAAAATAAACAGAGCATTAAAACCCCACCAAAACAAGCAAAATGCTTACCATAACTAATAAAAAGTTAATCATAACTGTCATCAAATTCTGAGTTGCCTTAGCGTAAACCTTGCAATACCATTACAGGTACAAGGGAAGTTGTGAATGCTGCCATGTGCAAGACTATAATGATGGTACATGGCAGCCAACCTCAAAACTCTCAGTATTTCACTGAGTTCCTGGTACTTACCAGAGTACATCACAGGGATCAACTGTGATGATATGAAATCACAGGGATCAACTGATTTTTGCCATCCATTTGGAGAGTTGTCTGAGACTGGAGTGAGGTGAAAAGGGTACTTGGACATGTGATAAAAGGGAATAGGAAAAGATGTTGAGAATGGTTTAAAAAAGGTTGTAAAAAATAGATAGTAACACAGCAAAGTGTAACCACGAGGCATAGCAGAAGATACGAAGGCATGGTGATTTTAACAGCAGCAACAATGGCAGAGTCAAAAAGAGGTACCTCAAGGAAGGAGATTTAGTTACATGGATGAGCAATCTGGCATAGTGAAGGAGTATTTCTGTTCAGAAATAGAAATAAAAAGTGGGAAACATTTGGATAAGCAAGAGTAAACATTATTCTGCAGTGTTAGGTAGTTGGAAAAAGCAGAAGTGCATATGGGAAACCTGAACTGGGGCTTGCAGTAGCTGTATTTACAAAGACAGGCTGGATCTCCATGTTGACTAGTTAGTATGAAACATGGAGATATATTCCTCCTTTAGTACACAGTGTGCATCTTTTATTAAAACCTGGACTTTTGTACTGACTCTTGTGTTCCTTTGCACAGCTTCCTTCTTTTCTGCTGTCCATTTCTAGGCAAGCCAGAAACCCAGCAGTTTATTCTAACTTACCTCACCACAGTACAACACAGTATAGAAGCATAAAATAAAGCACACTTAAATATTATGAGGCATAAACTTGTGACTTTTAACTTGCATGAAAAAAAAGGTAAAAAAAAAAAAAACCCAAACAAGATAAGGTATTCATAACAGGGAGTATACATAGTGTTATGGTATAGATAACAGTGAACAGAATTTGAACTTTACAACCCAAGCAACAAAAAACCCCTTCCTCTTACTAAGAGGATTCAGGTTTGGATCAAGATATGGGCTTGAAGAAACTCTGGGTGTCCACCAAAGGAAAGTCTCCATGACATTATTATATAAGAAAAAAAAAATTGTGAAGGTGAATTACGTGAATATCAACAGAATACTGTATCTGTGCAGCCACCTTTTTTCTCCTCTGCACTGGCTGTTTTGAGGACCAGAGAATTCTCGAGAATTTTTATTTCTTAGCTGAGCCTATATGGTTTTGCAGAAGCCAGTAACCTCAGTCTGTATCCCAAATATCCTGCAATCCTGGGGCTTCGGTTTATTTCTTTCATATAGGCTGTGACATATATTTCAGATGGTATTTACTGTCCAGATCTAGGTGGTTTCTTTCCCCTCCCAGCCTGTCTGCTTCTGAGTGTGACTCAAATGGGTGAAAAACCCAACCAAATGCCAAACATTTTACACAGCTATGTGTCAGGACATTATTGAAAGATGCTAAGAATATATACAGCCAGATGAATTCTCTGCGTATTAACTGTTTACGTCTGAAAGGGAATTTACTGATGAAAATTATATTCCAGGCAGAGTGTAACTGATATTTGATGAATTTGCTTTAGGTGAACCAGGAGAAAGAGGAGAAAGAGGATTTCCAGGCAGAGGACTGAAAGGTTATCCTGGACCAAGAGGCCTTCCAGGTAAATATTAGAGGGTGAGGATAAAAAAGATATATAGTAAAAATTTACTCAGAACTGATACTTTAAGCTGCCTTGAAAAGATAAAAGGAGTCAATTAAGCAATAAACTCCAAAATTACAGTGCTTTGTAATTTTTAGGATGTTGTTTTATTTCTCTTGTAAGTAATTGCAGTGTTATATAACATGGCTCCAGAGTGATTCCTGCTGATGGATGAAGCACAGCTGGCCTCTAGTGGCCAGCGAATGAACATAAACATGTTATTTCCATCAGTATTTCTACAGTACATTTCTGTGTTTATATAGCAAGATGAACTACTCATATTGTTCTCTTGTGAAAAAGGAAAAAAATGTATTTAGTATTTACTGATGCCAAGGATTTCTGTGTAGCTCAGAGGTGTTTTCTGTAGAAATCTATCACTGGAAGAGGCTTTCTGAAATCACTGTTTTTCCTTTCTTCACTGAAGGTTTAGAAGTAAAAAATTACTTTAGTGCTCAGTACTTCCAATCTTTACATCTATTTCCCTAACCATCTGAGTGGAAAAAGAAAAAAAAAGTTTTGATATTTCTTTTTCCAGAGAGCTAATGAAATTCTGTGTTAGCAAGTAGCATCTACCCTGCCCTAGGTATTGGCAGTAGAGTTGGCTGAGTAGAGTACCCTGCAGAGCTTTGTACAGCAGCAGACCTGCACTAGTACAACTGGAGAGCACTGGGACTGAAATTTCATTGCTGTAGCTGTGTAATCGCAGAGTGGGTGTCAGGTAGAAGAAAATAGTCCTTGTAAGTTGGCACCCCTCTTGGGAATACCCTGAGAGCAGTGAAAACCATCTTCATACAGCTCTTAAGGACAGGATGCTTATTCTGTTTAACAAGTTGTATGCTGCCAACGTTTAGACCTGCATCCCCTTTTGCAGGTGAACCAGGCAAAGCCAGCTACGGCAGGGAAGGCCGTGACGGTGACCGAGGTCCCCCTGGGGTGGCCGGGCAGCCTGGGGTTCCTGGTCCCCCCGGCCCTCCTGGCCCTCCCGGGTACTGCGAGCCGGCGTCCTGCAGGATGCAGGCGGGACAGAGAGCCCCAGGGAAGAACATGAAAGGGCCCTGAGAGTGCCACCGTGTGTCGGCATCAATTTACTTCCTGCACAGACAGCCGAGGACAAAATAATGAATGACGGAGAAATGCAGACACGGACAAACCTTTCAACCAAGGTTTCATCAAGGTATTTTTAACACAGTGGTTGTACATTCTTCCAAAAGGAGTACTCAGCAGCACAAGCTGGAACAATGGTGCTTACAGAAATACACAGGTGATGCCTTCTGCTTTCTCCTTTTGGGGGAGAAGAAAAGGTACTTGTCTCTTTTTATTTTTGATTTTGTTTAATAAAGAGTTTCTGTGATTTTTCCTCCTCCCCTACTGAATTCCTGTGTATGATGTACAGTGAAATAACATCTTCAGCCATCAAATAAAAAAGGATAGTTTTATTTACTGCAGCTGTAGCTTTTCTTTCATAATTACAAAATAAATTCTAGCACATACCCTTCATGCGCAATCACTTCATTGTACATGTGTCTTACACAAAATATGCTAAACCTCCTTCAGCTCTTCAATTCAGTCACAGAAACCCAGGTGGGAGGTTCTTGTGAAAACCTGTCACCCTGGCACTGTTTATGCTGCCACTATCTGTAAAGGTACAATCACAGGGTTGCCATGAATAACCCATGTGGAATAACCTCTTCATTTTTTACTCCAATCTGTGTTACATTTATGATTCCATATGAAGCCCATTGCAGCTTGCCTTATTTGTGACATTAAAATAAAAGGCTAGTGGCCACTGTCAACAGAATTTTAAGTCCTAGAAATAGGTATGTTACCTCTAAGAGATTACAACCCCCCAAATTAATAAATATTTTTTAATGTATGGTTGCATTCAGTATTGATAGCCACAACAGCCAGAAGGCAGCCATTAGATACTCAGTTTTTAGCGAAAAATGTGCAATGTGGATATTCTGTTCCTCTCTGTATAAATTAAACTATTTGTGATTTGACTTTACCTCTCTGAAGTTTATTCTCTCTCTGAGACAACAATGAAACCACCCTATGATGTTTCCTTTCTTTTCATTATTAGCTATCCAAATTTTCCAAGACAAGCTTTGGCACACTTGTGTTAAGCACTGATTTTTCTCCTAGCCCTTGACTGTCTGATCATTTTCCAAACCCTTGACTTGATGCCATGTGACAACAGAGAGAAATAACAAGATTCATGGAGCTCTGCATTTTGCATGTAACATGTAAGATAACACAAAAGGGAAAAATACTGGTATGATGTATGCTCCAAAAGGAATTTTTGCTAAAAATAGTAGTTAAACCTTCCTCAAACCAAACCTGATTTCCCAGGTATTATTCAATGAATTATCATTACATGAATTATTATTATTACTGGTATTATTACATGAATACCACAAGAAGTCACCGAAATTGCCAAGTGCAAAGAATTTCATTCTTGAGGAACAAATCCAGAAGATTCCACACAAGGTGAGCGGCTTGGGAACACATAAAGGGATTTTCAAAAGTTTTTGAATTAGGTCAGTTTTTACTGACTTGTGGCAGAGCCCCCAAAAATACTCCTTAGGTAGTGGAAAAAATAAAACACTAGTAAAAAACCCCTGCAGTTTCACCAGCAAACTTTTATTTTGACTATAAAGTGTGTAAAACTGTTGAAAAGAAAAAAATCTCACCTGATAACAGAATAAAAATATTGTTTTCTGTATGCAATGCATAAACTTATGAATCAAAAGAAGCAAACCTCCCCACATTTAAATACAATTGTGAAGTGCTTTCGAAAATATAGTCTGAAAAATGCATAGAATTCCACAATGGAAAGAAACTCATGAAGGAGCAAAAAATATTCATATGCAAAACCCAAATAAGAATTGTTACAATCAAACAAATTCAACACTGAGAGTCAATTCAATGCAGAATCTTTATAAGTGGACATCTTAAGATTGTGACAGATTTTCTGCCTTCAAGCTGACTCACAAGTTTTAACTTAAAGGAATGAAGAAAAAATCCTCAGGCCCATTTCAAGTCCTTACAGGATGCGTTGATTAATCTAATTCTCAATTCCAGAACTTACACAAGAATGGAAAAGAGGTACTTGACAAATGGTAGACTGTGCACCATAACATACCAGAGACAGGATTTTTAGTAACAGCACATTCAAGTAAAATAAAGATTTGGAAAATACAGACAGGATTATGAATTTAAACTAAAGATGTATTGACTATGGTGATACAGGAAAAAAAAAGTTTAAAAATAAATTTAGAAGACACAGTGCAAAGAGGCTGAGAGGTTTCAATAAGCCACTGTCAGCGTGCCACCAATTTTAACCAGATGCTCCTGAAATCTCAGTGAAATCCCAAGTAAATCTTCTCATCTCCTTCAGGTTCAGCATCATAAAATTCTGTGAGATTTATTGAACAGAAGACTAGTGAAAATCTTTTACCCATCGTGATCTCTGTCACCACTTCTAGTTCTGGAGGTTTAACTGTAGTGTGATATATACATATTTTAGCTACTCAGTTACTTAGTATAGGAAGGAACCCAGAGAAAATCATAATGATAACCAGTTTATAGGCTTTTTTAAGTTGGACAAGAACTTTACAATCATTGATTCTGACTGTTAACCTGGCACTGCCAATAAATTTGGTGGCCTTCGGACAGCGTTATATTCATGATGGAGGAAGGAAGAGGGAATGACATCATCTATCTGGACAAAGAATTTGACACTGTCCTGCACAGCATCCTTGTCTGTAAACTGGAGAGACATGGATTTGACAGACAGACTTGGGTGGCCACACTAACAGAGTTGGGGTCACTGGCTCAATGTCCAAGTGGAGACCAGTTCCTCAAGGGTTCGTATTGGAACTGGCACTGTTTAATGTCCTTGCTGGTGCTATGGACCATGAAATTGAGTGCACCCTCACAAGCTTGACAATGACACCAAGCTGTGTGGTGCAGTCAGCACACTGGAGGGAAGGGATGCCATCCAGAGGGACATGGACACGCTTGAGTAGTGAGTCCATGGGAACCTCACGAAGTTGAGCAAGGCCAAGGTCCTATACTTGGCTTGGGGCAATCCTCATTATCCATCATCAATCCAGCCTGTCCAGATTCCCCAGTTTACAGAGCCTTCCTATCCTCCAGCAGGTCAACACTCTCACCCAGCTTGGTGTTGTCTGCAATTGACTGAGGGTGCTCTCAATCCCCTTATCCAGGTCACTGATAAAGGCACTGAACAGGACCAACCCCACTTCTGAGCCTTGGGGAAGGAACCCTACTAGTGACCAGAGCCCAGCTGGATTAACACCATTCATCATCACTCTATTAGCAAGCATTCATAACACTGCTGTCAAATACTGAGCTAAGAGATGGATGTATTATACATTTATAGATTATATATACATAATCTTAATATATGAGTTTATATTTAAGTTTTCTGCCTCAAACACCACTGGTTTCAAGCAACTTAGTATGAACTGCTACCAAAAAATCTTGAATGTTTCACAAAGGTCTCTGTAGCCAAAGAAGATCTAGGCCACTATTTGGAGCTCCTAAATGATGCATGAAACCAAGGCTAGGGAGGATTACACTACATTTTGTGTCCTTGAATACCTTAGTCATCATCTGAGTTCACCAGAGCCAATCAAAGATCTGCAACAAAATTTGTTTTCCTTCAAATATGAAAAGTGCCAACAGGTGCTATTTTGAAGGTTACTAGAAGGACAGAAGGAACAAGAAACCAAGTTTCCCAAGAAACACTTTGTTTCAGAGACAACAGTGTTAGTTCATCCTGGCAGAACACAGCAGTTGTGCTTTACATAAAAATGCTGCATTTTTCTAAATGTTAAATTGCTTAGATAATTGGGTGAATGTGTTTGTTTGACCTGCTCATCACTGTATTATTTTTCTGGCCATGTAACCTCCGCTTCCTTTATACTGAAAAAATGCAGTTGCTGCATCTCCTCTGCTCATGGGTCACAGGTTGAGAAGAAATATCTTTATTTTGTAGGGCAAGTTATTCCTGTGTGATTTGCTATGGCTTCAGTTTTATTCCCTCCCTTCAATTTTTTGTTATTCCTGTTCTGTTTTGCTTGCTGCCTGTGCATTCAAAAGGATGAGTAAACCCGGCAACTTCAGATAATGAACAAAACGAACTTTCTGAAGTCACTATGAAATCAGAAGAAAGAAAATCAAGTTAGTGGTGAAATTATTACCTAGAGTCCTTTAAAATCCCATTGGCGTTTTTCCTCCTGGGAGAGTTAGGCAGCAAGAGAAAAATGAAAATTCCTGAAGTTCCCTAAATTTCAGTGAATCAGTTTCTTGAATAAAAGTGATTATCTCCTACTTGGGCAGGAAGTTTATCGGCATTCAGAGAATGTATTAATTTCCATAAATTATATGCATATTGAGACCAAGGTTTTGCATTTAGTTGGTTTTGTTTGTTTATTTGTTTTTTAATCCAAATTATGGACCCCTAAGTTTCACCAGGCCTAGAAAGAACAAAACTGACTTCAGTTGGGGTCAAAATCCAACCCCCCAAATTCAGCCAACCTGACTTCTCCCCAGAGCTCACTGCAGTGGCTTTGTGTCTCTCCTTTTTCCTGTTTGCAGTTGCATCCTCCCTCTTGTGATTTGACACAAAAGGAAAGCCTGACATTTTTGACAGTCATAAACAGAAAGTATGTGAAATATTTCCATTTCCATCCAGCATCCTGTTTCAGATGAACATGGCCACATAATAATGTAAAAAGTTATTTTTCATCCACTTAATACATTTCCATTGAACTGAACCTTAAATGTTGCAAACCAAAAATACAAGAAAGGAAGGAAGCAACCAGTCATCATGTTCTGTGATTCATTCAGTGACAGCTGCATATAATTCAGAAATGAAAGAATACAAAAAACCAAGGTGTGTCATTGAGAATCCTTCAAACATTCTGACTGGAGACAGAATATATTTACATTAAAACTGCAGGACGTAATTAAATGCATTCGTGTTTATAGAATAGCAGACTAAGAAAGAAAACAGACATGTAGACTCCAATCTTTTTAGCTACAAACTTGTTTTGGTCTAGACTCTGCAATGTTTGTTAGCAATTAATATTTGAAAACCATATTTCCTTACAGTGCTGAAGCTTGAATTTTCCACTTAAATACCAACCACGACAAGGTTAGGGATAAACTTGTTCTCTGTGGCCTGCACTCACCTATGTGCATGGAGGTGATTTAAGCATCCATCCAGTACTATCAAATTGTGTGGACATACCAGATTTCAGGAAAAATTTGCATGACTTGGTACATCCAGAAACAGTGAAAAACTCAATAAAAACCCAGTCCAAACCAGCAATGTTTTGATTTCTGAGTTACTTTTTTTGTTCTAACATCTCACATTAGAGCAGCAATTCTACTGCATTAGTAAAAATGTAAGATTAGGGACTGGTTTTATGTAGTCTGTTTGGAGAAACAAGTTTATAAAATGCTAATTTAGCCAGTGGAGTTTTTACAAGACTTTCATATAAACATTTCAGAAAAAAAAAATTAAAAAATTGAGTGCACATAGACATGAAAAATAACATTTCACCCTTGTGAAAAATAAGAATATCCAAAATATTTTGTGTGGTGATCCATTAATTAAAACCCCTTCTTATTTAACAAAGCTGTGCTTGTCTAACATCTGTCATAACTCACAATCATAAAACGTAAGGGAAGGACGGATAATTAATCATTTCTATATCACAGTGCTCTTTTAACATTGAAACCAAATCCAGTTTAAGGTAAGAATATTGGTTCTCAAAACATTGCCTGCTGTTCTCAAAACAGGTTGCACTGCTGCCCAGTTGTACATTGGCTGCTGTTGGAAGTTTTTACTAACCATAGGTGAATCCCTCCTCCCCTGGAGACAAACATCATTGCAGGGGACACAAATGATGCCTGAAAGTGAGATGTCCCACCACAACATATTCTTTTGTAACATACATACAACACAATATAATAATAAACACAAATGAAATCTTAGCAATATTATCTGACAATAGTTATCCAAGAAAGGCAGTATTTCTGCAAATACTGCCATGCAAAACTAAAGAGATTTGAAGGAGGAAAATAGAAAAAAGTCAGTCTCAAGAACAAAATCAGAAACACTGTGCTATGAGAATACACATGGTTGGGTCAGCTCTTGTGCTGCTGGGAGAGTTATACCTGGGCTTTAATCTTTGTAGTGAAAGAATGTTTTGCACTCCACCATGTGGACAGCAAGAGGCATGCTGCAGCCTCGAGAAAGCTTCCCTCTTAGCAGGTTTCTGTACTTTCTTTAGGCGAACTTAGTAGTTCTGTACATAGCTATTTAAAGAAAATTCCAACACGTTCTTAACAGGTGATAAAACAACTTGCCATAAAATATAATAGTCTGACCCTGAACTAAGATAAAACTTAAAGAGCTTTTAAGAAAGGTTTAAAACATTTTGTCAAAGTTACTTCACTTCTGAGTTTTTTGCATGTAAACAAACCCAAAGCAGAATAGAAGACCTTATGCTACTGGAAAAAAAATCCCTCGTGTTTACTTTGCAGTGCTTTCTGCAGCATGAACTGTTTAAAACAGATACAAAACTGATAAAGCAAATTGCAAAGTAGGTTAGCATTCCCTCTTCCCTCCCTGGCCTCCTGCCCAAAAAGACTAAGACAACATCAGTCTGAAACTGCAAAGAAATTTCAGGGGCCAAACCTGAAAACCATGCAGACACATTTTTCCAGCTATATTCCACTTTCAATTCGAAAAATGCAAAGTAGGAGCAAGCCAGTGTGAAGTAAAGTTAAGCTGGGATTAACTCTATTCTACCCCAGTGAAGAACATGTGGCATCTTAAAATAGGCATTGAGATAGCCCATATAAAAAAATACCCATTTTCTCACATGAGAAAATTAAAGTGGGCTTTTAGCAAAATAAAAATAATGCAACAAGATAATTACCAAAGTTACCTGCAAATCAACTGAAAGCATTCAATAACATTTTAGAAAGACCTTTCTCTTTGAGCCTATAAAAAGAAAAAGGCATCTGTAGGAAACATAGATGAAAAAATAAAACTTCTTCAAATATAAAAAGTGTTCTAATAAGTTCAAGTAAATTAAAATACAGCAATAGCATCTGGCAGATAACAGATGCTGGGTTTTAGCAAGCTAAAAGCCCCAAAATATACAGATACCACCGAGGCAGCTCAATGGTCTATGTACAGCCTTCCAGGATAGGGCTGCTTGGGAACCTTGAAGTCACCCAAGTACTACCACAAGACAGCACCCTTTTCAATATTATCACAGAAAATGAAGTTCAAAATTAACTTATGAAGTAAAAAATGTTTTGATTATTACATATATTGGAATTACTGGAGAAATAAAAAAAAAAAAAANAAAGAGAGAGAAAATGTTCATGCAAGATACCTGACCAGCAGTTCCTTTCAGAGAAGGGACACCAGTATGTGGGGCTGTTGCTCCTCTGGTGTCCATGTTTAGACACCGAGATGTGCTGGTCCGAGGCTGTACTGTCTGGGCGGGCAGACCTGTGGCCTGCACAGCGGTCGGTGCCTCAGTGCTCGGTTCCCAGCTGCCTCACCATTCCCAGCACTCCCACAGCCTGAGGACCAGAACTGGAAGGGTGATCAGTTCCACAGAGCAAACCAAAACATGCTCCATGGGCACAGCAATTCTGGAGTGAGAGCAGCTTGTGTTGAGCTAAGCTCAGGCAGGACCACTTGTCCCAAATGCACCTTCAGCCCAGCAGGACAGGTGCCCGCTACCTGCAGAGAAGGATGCACTGGCCTGGAGAAGGGACAGCCATTGCCTCCTGAGGAATGAGGGGATGAGAAGAACAGGAGGTGTGAGGACTGGGTTTGCCTGTGGACTTTTGACCCCATTCTCACAAGGAACAGATAAAGCACTCTGACTCCCCAAGGTGTCCACAGCTGCAGGGTGCATTGCAGCTCCTTCAGGAGAGTTTCATGGTATGCCACAGGTTTTCTGCTGTCCTCATTCCTGCTGCCCTCTCCTGTCCCAGGTGTTTACTCTCAGCCTTCCACCCCTATGTTTTCTTTTAACATCCTTTTGTAGCAAGCACCTTCTCTCCTCCAAACACCAAACCAGTGAACATGTCAGGCATACGTGCTTTCCTTTTCAGAAAGTGTCCTGAGTGCCCCAGCTGTCGCCTGAGTTAATTCTGTCACCTCTTGCCCTCATCTTGCTCCTCTGCTCTGGGTGCAAGTGCTAGAAACTCTATTCAGAACAAATGCCAATGTACATCTTTTGCTAAAGACTCTGACCAGTCACTCCTTAATTGCTTTTAAGCAAAACCCAGAAGTCAGCCAGATTCATGTATCACAACAGTGTCTTTGGAAGCCAGCACTGCCAATTTGAGAATATTTCTCTGGTAGCTCAGTACTACTCAAGCACAAAGTCATCAAGACTACTTGTCTGCCTGATGTGGGAGAGTGACTGACTTCTAAACGATGGGATAAGAGCTTGGCTTCGATAAGAGTATGGCTTTGTACTACAGGTGCATTTTGAGGTTGTAGGTTATAAATGTCTGTGTTCTCTAAATAGCACCTTCCCTTTCTATTGAACTGTACAAAAGTCCACATGACTAACTTAGTATCATCAGTCAATTAATAACCAGAAGTGAAATTTTGGCTACTCCTACTCACTCCCTTTCAGGATCATCTGTGTGATTGATTTTCTCCAGCTTTTCTTTTGCTCAACCCTTTGAACTCTATGGGATTTACATATTGTTCTGTTTTGTTCATCATTGACATTGTCTCTTCCTGTAGCCTTTATTAAATACCTGAAAACTGGATGCTGTTGCTCTCAGTAGTACACCTTTCTAGGAGGGTTTTGTATTTTTTCCAAATTTCTCTTGAACTCAAGAAATTTTCTAACTTGTGAGTTTTGCACTCTACAGATTCCATGTTCTTCTCAAGCTTATTTCAGCATGTGAATATTGCAGGAGAAAGAGGAAAACAGTGCCATCACTGAGATTAGAGGCTCATGAAGTTCCATTCTTGGACTATGTACTCATCAGCCTCTGCTCTAAAGCAAGGGGTCACCTTTGCTGTAGGCAGACTTAATGGCAGAGTAGCTTGATTACAGTCCTTAGTGTCCTTACTCAGTCCACATAATGGTTAGAAGGTGTGCCAGTTCTCAGTCCGGAAGAGCATCAGCAGCCTCTTGCATTTAATATCTGGGGTATGTGTAACCACAACTAAAGGAACATACAAGCCCCCAGCTGGGATAAAATCCAGTCAGGAGAGACACTTTCTGGAGCTACACCTGGTGGTTTTCCAGTCAGTTTGAAGCTCATTGTTGGATGGGATAAGGAGATCCTAAACACATCTTTGTGTCCTTCTTTGCCATCTTGGATGTGACCGTGAAATGCTGGGCAGCATTCCTGGTGCATGGCAGACAATTTTCAGAAGGTGTGCTGGAGCCTCCTTGAGGGACATGAATGTTTAGTCTAAACAGAGTTCCTAGTGCTCCAGCTCAGGTCCTGCATTTGCCATGAACGAGTACACTTTGCAACTTCAGAAATGCATTTTTTCCTTGTAAAATTCACCACCAGCAAGAAAAATAAAGCCAGCTTACATATGGAGGCATATATAATGTCTTAAGTTCTAATAAAATATTTTTTTGTTTGAAGAAAGACGTTTATGAAAATTATTTGGGCCTATTTTCTGTTCTAAGCAAAATAAATATGACAAACAACACCTGGAATGCACTCTGGAAAATATATGACATCAAGTCATCATTATGACACTGCAAATAACATAGAAAAAGGCTCAATTTTGTGCCTTACAAAGTATCTATATACTATGCAGTGTCGAGAGAAAAAACAATGCAGCAAATATTTCAAAACTTAAATTAACTTATTGGAAAGTGTGAAAAGTGACGGTGAACCCAAGTGTCTGGGGGAGAGGGTTTTTATTTCCTGCTGGTGCGTGAGCGAGTCTGTGACACGTGGTAATAGCAATCTGCCGGATTGCATCTCCCGTTGGGTCCGGGCGGCCCCTGCGGTCCTGGAGAGCCTGATGTTCCTGGTGGGCCTGGCAGGCCAGCAGCTGGCAAAACAAAGCTAGAATTAGCAGAGTCCTCACCAGAGCACAGGCAGTGCCCTGCATTTCATCACCGGCATCAACTGCATTCGAGCACATCCAGGAGAAGGCAGGTGGGGCTGGCCTCACACTATGACCCAGTTCGGGAGGAAAAGCAGGAGTGTAAAACCAGCGTTAAGAACAGGAGAAAGGCCTGTTAGTTCATAAATAACAATAGCAGAAATAAATCTGGAGACTTGTACCTGCAGGGCCAGGCGGTCCAGGGTTACCAGGCAGTCCAATCCCAGGCTCGCCTCTTTCCCCTTTCTGTCCTCTATAACCTACACAGAATAAAGATATGAAAAGAGCACCCTCTTATTTTAGGTAGTGATTTTCTGTATATCTTGACACAAAATTACCACGACAAATATAATTGGGAAAGCACATGCTCAGTTCTCTTTTTCAGAATCCTTTTGGGTTTTTTTCCTAAGACAGCTCTAAAGTTTATAAATTCCTTCTGGAAAATATGAATATTTCTAGCAGTAACTGTTACATCATCTGTCAAAGGACTCTTGCTTTGTTCATTAGCTGGACCTCTCCCCAGGATTTTAGGTAACTTGAAATTCCTCTAATAATGAGCCAAATGCAGACTTTACCCTCTCTGTTCTGCATAAATCCTTACACTTGCACTTTTTAGACTGTAAACTGGTAGTTTTATGAATAGACAATCCCCTGTATGTGAGAGAAGACCCATTCCCTGGCCAGTATTGCGCAGCTGCCCTCACATGGAATGAGGCATCTTTGGAGTTTGTGCAGATTTTGGGTTTGAAGCTTACTTTGACCCAAGTGACTGCATATCATTAACAAGATGTGATTACAAATTATATTTTGAATACTTGAGTCCTTTTTCTTCACAGGCCACAGTTTTGTATTTATCTAAATGGCTTCCACCTTCTCAGGTGCTTCAACCCATGTCCAACCCCTGCTTCTTTTTCCTTGAATTGTTTTTAAAAAGTTTTGTTAGTTGGAAACACTCTGGCTGCTTTAGAGCATAGGACTTTTCACTATCAGTAAAATATTTTCCTTATTATTTCAAGTAAAGAATGTACCTTCATTATGCAAGAGAAAGGATGAAGGCATTTTTAAAGGAAACACCTGCCAAAAACCCTGACTTCAAAAGGGCTTACAAGGAAACCCTCTTCTGTACCCAGCACCTCAGATGCTGGCATGTAAGGTGACAAAAGCTTAAGATTAATTTGCTGTTTTCTGGTCACACTTGGAATTAAAATCTTCCTGCTTCAGGGACTAGTATATTTTTGGCATCATCCATGCCATACAATAAAGTATTGAATTCTTCCTCTTGTGAAGAACTGTAGCTTAGTTTGAATGGAAAGAGAAGAGCACAGCCGTGTCAATCCACCTGATGTCTCATGAAAATTAACTGGCACTGGCAGGCGGATGGCAAAGGCTGTATTGTCAGTGTGCTGCAGTCTATGCAACACTGCTACCTTACAGAATATTCCAGAAGGAAATTACTTTGAGGGCTGTGGGTACCAATCCAGGGTTGTTATGACAGACAGTGTAGTAGAAATGGTACACAGAGCATTCAAGCTTTCATTACACACAAGCTCATTATACATTTTGGTAGAAAGTCTGTTGCAATCATTCCAGCTTTCAAAACAGAGCATCAGTCATCTTACTACTCTTAGAACCACAACAAAGAAATTACAGTGAGGCAAAAATATTACAAAATGCATGCAGAATGCCATACACAACATAACTAAAGGAAATCAAAAGTTTAAAACCACACAGAAACCTAAATTCAAATTAATCATGCATTCTGGTCACTGAGTTATGTTAAGCAAAATTGTACAAGGCATATACACACACAAGCTATAAAGACTAAGGAACAAGAATATGCAGATGTTTGTATTAGATTTTGAGTCTTGGATTTACTCTTCGATGACCAGAGCAGTGTTTATAACTACACCAAGTTGGTTTGCTCTGAAAAATCTTGTGCAACTTGTAGTATTTCTACTTTTTGAAAAGCTTAATCATACAACCACAGGATCCATTACACATCCTATTTATTTTATATTTCTCAATGTCTTTTAATTTACAGTCAACAGCTACAGTGCAATCCCCACTACAAACCCAGTTAACTCTGATTTTACAATGGAGTGCTGCCTTCTAATAATTTGTTTTGCATTTTTTTAGTTATGGAGAAGAGACAGAAATTAAAGGTACCATATATCACATTTAAAATCCCCCCGAAAAGCATTACTGCAGGTCTCTGACACATCATAATTGAAAATGACTGAGATAGACTGAATGATTCTGTAAACATCACTGGAATACAAGAAAATAAGGAAAAAAACCCCAAAAAACAAAACTCCCACAATAGGAAAAAGAGCAGTCTGCCAATGCAGATATATGGTGCAGGGTGATGGTAAACCATTCGTGGCTGTATCCAAAGGGAGTAGTTTTTACATGGTGGCAGGTAATTTCTGCTAGCACTAAAGAATAAGGCTTTATTTGATAGAATGCAAGAATATGAATAAACAGACTTATATGTAAACAATGTGAACAATGTAATGCTTAATTTTGGCAGAAAAATATTTGATTTTTAATGAGGTATATTTTGCTCAGAAGGAGGGCCATGATTACACCTCTAGAGGATAATATCACCATCTTTCTGAGCTTAGACTGACAAACTCATACACAGTCAAAGGAAAACATCACCATACACATAAAACAGATTTTGATTTATTGTTTTTAATGTAAAGGCACATTAAGATGTTATCTCCTTTTCCTGGTAGAATTACAATTCCAGTAACAGGCACCAGCTTAATTCAAAAGATAACTGTTTTAGCAGAGCCCTTCACTCAGGTTCCAGAAGTTTTGTTGTGATTTCTGCAACCCCAAATTTCTGTTAAACACGTACCTAAGGTGGGCAGTGTGGTAAACACTTGGTAGCAGTATGTAGCAAGTTTGCATTCATACAGATAAACTTTTCTTCATAGATGAGTAGTAACAGCTGGAATTCAGCTCTCAGTTTGGTGCTCCCCACAAACATCATGGGCAAAAATGTCACTACTGCTATACCCTTGGTTCTACATGGAAATGACACAAGTTCATGTCCATGAACTTGGAGGTAAAAGGTGTTTCAAACTGCTCCTGAAGTTTATTCCAGAAGAATACTCCACCAATATTATGGAGACCTCTTCCATCAGCATGGACAATGCAGCACCTGAAACTAACATGTCAAGTATCTAGAAAAATCTGAGCTTCTTTAGTACAAATACAAGACAAAGAGATAACCAGAACAGGGAACAAGAAGACCAAAGTATTCACTGTGTTTTACTGTGCAGACACTCAGTGTTCTTAAAAACACTGCAAAGCAATAGAGAGGGTGCTAAGACAAAGCCCTCTCATCTAGCCACCAACACATGTTCTGAACTCCTTCCATGTGTTACAGCTCTCAGCTGAGAGGGAGCAGCTGGGTTTCAAATCAAAGCGAAACAGGTTAACTTTAGCCTCTGTTCTTCACAACAGAGAACATTTTGCAGGAGATATCTCTTGAAACCAGTGCAGCTATTTCAGAACAGTGACTGTGTCTAGTCAACAAGACTGTGTCTAGACAACATCCACTACAATGGCTTCTTGATGTCAGCCAAGGTTTTTACATTCTTCCACCATGCAAATTAATAATTATAATAAGAGACAAAAACTTTACAACAGAGATTACCAATAAAAATAAGGAGCTTTCACTATTCATTGCATAGTATTTTTATTTTCTGAGCTGAGCTTTTTTTTTTATTCCTCAAGGCTACCACATGTTATGAGGACTTATAAAAAAACCTCATTTCCTTAATTTGATAGAAAGAGTGAATTTTAACTAGGATAGAATATTTTCTCTATTGAGAAAAAAACAAGTCATATTAACATAAAGTATCTCTGGATTGCTAAATTATCCCAAGGTGCTTTTTATCTAATGGACTAAAATTCACTTACTATTACAATTTTAAAAATCTAATTAAGTCAGTGGAGTTAATTGAGCTAAATCCTCTAACATTACAAGCTGACTGACTGATTGCAGAGGGATGACATTGATATATCTTGTTTGTAAAATCTTTAAATAAACTTTCTAATTCTCTAGGAGATATTAACATACTTTAAAAGTAATACAGAGTAAAGTCCCTCTGTTCTCCCATAAGGAGATGCTGTGCTTTTTCCCATTAGTCCTGCCTCAGAGCATCAGCTTGAGGATGCATATGCCACAGGCCATTTTTAAAATGAATATATATATATATATATGTCTATAAAAATCTTCCATCCACTATTTGAATACCAATTCTGTGTTTCATAATTTAAGTTGCAATTCTTCATTATATTTTGCTTGCACGCTATATTTCTAATTAGGCCATCCCTTAAATTATATCTGCCTGAACCACTGGGAAGGATCTGAGGAGCACTATGAACAACCCTGCTGAAGGCCAGCAGGTAAAAATTCTGGACTTCCTTAGACGGGAATGACTCTATGCATAAGAATCCAGCAATTCTTTAAATAAACTTTTTGAAAACCATGCCTACACTTCCAAAAGTTAGTATCTCTCTTTTTTGCTTCTGGGACTAACCTATTAGTTCGCTATGCAGAAGGAGATTCTGTTGGAATCCAGCTAAATCATTCCTGACCAATTTCCAGGGGAACCAGCACCACACTCAAGGTGTATGGAGGGACCCCTGTGAATCCACAAATGAAGTTAAACACCTCTCCAGAGACACAGCAGCATCTGCCTTTCCAGCTGGCTGGCTCTAGCAGGCTCTGCATGCAGCATCACCAACAGGACATATTCACAGAGGTCCTGTTAATTGCTTGCCAAAAGCATCTACTCTTCTCCCTGCCTGTGTGGGACAAGTGACTCACTCTGCAGCCCAGGCACATATTACCGCACACAGCAAATCCCTGGAGTTGGCAATCTGGGCTACACCCAAGAAAGAAATATAATAAGAAGTGTGTATCAGTCAATACCAAGTCTGTATTAGGACTTGTGCACACAGCATGCTACCTTAAAGGGCCCAGCCACACATGCACATAATGTGCTTCACCAAGAAGTCTTGTTTGCTATGTATTTTATGGCTGAAGACAAGCTGGAATATAAAAGGATACTTTTCAACCTGCTCAGAGATCTGAATTTCTTTTTACTCTTGGCACAAAGCAGTAACATGCACAGGACAGGCACAACTGAGGAAGACATGAAGGGTATGTGTAAGTGTGCTCCTCTTACAGGGTGGTCTCTCATTTGCAGTATAAAAAAGAGGCAAGGTAAACTTTTGGTTTTCTTTCCTTGGAAGTGTAATTTTGTATATCTTTTGATGTATCAGAGAATTAAGGGCTTCTCACTTAGCTTACCTTTTATTAATTAAAATCAAGTATTGAGCATATTGGTAAAACAAATGGAAATCATGTGTACATGGGGCACTATTTTAGTTACGTATAAGGTATGGAAAAGCAGCTTTTTCTGTTTTTTCTCAAGCATAGCTATCATCTTTTAGTCTTGATGCTCACTAACTGGAAATGAAACCTAGTGCAACGTTTCACTTCCCAGAAACGTTTGAGACTATCCAGTACATACATCATCACTGAACAATCTGGCACTGACATTGAAGGTGACTATTTGCAGTGATCTGAATATTTAGGCAACGATGAAGTCAGTGGTGTAAGATTCTAAGCCTTTTATTGTTTTCCTTGATTCTTTATTCTTGTTCTTCTCATTCTGAGCTCATCACATTTTTCAAGCTTCTGTCAGGGATTTGCGCTTATCAGTGTTAGTAAGTCCTTATTCTTCTGATAGCTTTAGGATCCACACATCTTCAGCTTTGCTGGCATGTTCTTCATTCCAGTCTGACTTGCTCTGACTCCAGAGCAGACCAAACTAACAAAAGATAATAGAGAACTACCTACAGATAAACTGCAAATTACATGTTACCCACCCACAAAATATCATTAATCTATAAATTCTTTTTTTCTTCTAGTCTGGTCTCCTCTTCCTTTTAATCTCTGAAAGGCTGACTCTACAGTAGAGCACAACTACAATGAACCTGGATCCCTCAAAGCTAATTTTTCAGTAAAAGACAGTTCACAGAAACAAGAGTCCTATACTGTCCAAGTGCATTGCAATGCACAAATTACTGTTTGGGATATAGTGGAAAACTGATTACTCTGTTTTGGTTGTTTTTTTAATGACAATATATTCCTTCACTGTAAGAAGAATTCATTTAATAATACTTCAGTTTTCACTGCTTCTTAAAGAAGAATATTTTTCTTCAGTTTTTCCTGCCCTGTATTTTCTCAGGATGAAAGCTGAGAGCAGTCAGACTAGGAGATCAAATTTTCTTTCTTAAATAAGATGGTCTCTCAATATGAAGCTGAATCTAAGTAGCAAGAGTGTTGGCATTATTTTCTTCTTTATTTTGCAGAAAAACATAACTGCTACAGTAGTTCTGTCAGATTTAAATATCTGGCAATAATTAACTATAACTGATTAGAATAAAATGCACTGATTAGGAGTTTTTAATCAGTAAAATCCACACATTTACTCTGGGTTAATATTTAGATGTGGTCTGGAAAAATATAAGTACATAAGTTTAAAAGTTAATCATTAGAAAGCTAGATAGGTAATCCTGGCTTATTTAATAAACATTAGCAAGTGTATAAGAATTTCAAGATACAACTAAAAGCAACATTTTTTGGAATTCCTACCTTGAATTCCACGTTCTCCTGGTGGCCCTGGCAAACCATCCTTTCCTGGTGGCCCTGGTGACCCATCCTTTCCTGGGGGCCCTGGTTTTCCATGAGCTTGGGAGGCAAGCATTGCAGCAGGCAGCTTCAGCTGGGATACAAATTGAGCCATCCTTTCTTCATTAATCAAAGACACAAGAGAAAGTCAGTAAGAAATCTGCTAGCAAAAAGGGAAAAAAATAAATCCCAAAGCTCCAACTAAAGTTTCTGTAAGTAGGGTGTTTAACTCTTTTTAATGTCAAGGTATTAAATGCTCCAATAAGCACTGAGACCTTCAGTAACAACTCAGATTCATGTCTGAGTCTTTACCCTTTGAAATAACCAGAATGAATTTGCATTAAAGTTTCTATTACTACTCTCTATGACTAACGTAGTCCAATATTTCAAATGACATCTGACTCCTGTTCATGGAAGTACTTAAAACACATAGACAGAATAATTAGTACTTAAAACACTGATGGAGGGCTACCTTATATGTTATTATTATAACTCATATTAAGCTGCAAAGTAGAGATTAAATACTGCCAACAGTCCTTGGAACATACTGGAACCCTGAAAACAGTTGTAAAAATCCTGAAAGTGTGCAGAAAAGATTATTAATTGCAGATATTTCAGAATAGAAATGTTCATCCTGGTGGGATAAAGTGCCCTTGATAATATTTTAGTGTTCCTTAAAGGTAGATAAAATAGGTACTAACCTTGACTCTGTGTCATTTATACCAGATCAAACCCCTAAACTTTCCACAATTTAGTGGATATTTACTGTGGTAGAGTTTTAAGACTTGAGAAAAAAAATTAGAGAAGAGTGGGCATCAAACAAAAAAGGAGGAAGGTGATAGAAAGTAAACAAAATGAAACAATGCCAAAACTGGGAGGTCTGTGGGAACAGTAGTGAGGTCTAGAAAATGGAACAGCTGTAAAGACAGAACTCCTTTATTCCCCGTAGGCTGGGCACCTTCTAATGTTTTCTTTTTGTGAATAGACTGAATACTTCTATCTGAATGGGAAAAGGAGGTGACTCCACTCAACAAACTGCTCTTGAAATACATAATAGGTCAAACTCTGAGGGGTAGCACCTTGGGGAAAGGTGATAATACACAAAACCACAGCTTTGTTATAAAATGAGAAACTGCTTGAACAGGTTAAGAAGTAAGTCCCAAGCTTTATATAATTTCTTTTATCCCTAAAATACGGTGTTTATCCACAAATATTAATGACAGAATAACAAAGCATATTGAAGACATAAGAAATGCATTTTGAAATGGAAAGGAAGCTACTGTTAAGGAGTGTTCAAGAAGAATCTTGTTTCAGAAACCTATCTGAGTCACAGCTTTTCTACCATGACTAAAAGAATGCTGGGGAAGAAAAATATTTCCTTTTCAGATTAAGGACTCATCTAAGAAATCTTACATAAACAAAGGCCTTGGCTGAATCTGGTACTAGCCTAAAACTGCCAGAAGATGGTGGTCTGACAGGCAAATCTGGAACTCAGCAGGGATATTTGCTGAGAAAAGTGCACAGCAATTTAGACCTATGTGACTGCAAGCTGTTGAGCCTTTCTCTTACTTAGACAGTCAGACACTAATTGGGCAAAATGATTAGATGTATCTATGGTCTCTGCCTTAGGAACACTTCCGTATCTTAACGGTATGTTGTAGATAAACAGTATCTGCAGTAATAGATGATACATATATATATCTACAATGACACATACTCATGTTTGCTATTATGATTTGGAGCAGACTACCCTTCAGTGCTAATCTTTTACATAAGGAAATACTCTGTTTAACGTTAAGATACTCTAACTTCTCATTGTTTGAACAGAGTCATATAAAGTAGACTTGTTAAACACAGCTACAGCAACAAGGTAGCTGCTAAGTCCAAAGTAAGTTAGATGACATGTAAAGAAATTTAGAGCAGAATTTCAGATTTAGTTGTGTAATACTTCCTTTTCTTACCTTCAAACACCTTAAGAACCTCTTGTTTGATATATTTTTTTAATTCTTCAAGTGAAATTGCATCAGCCTGATTAGGAAAAAGAAAGGTGATATGTATCAGAAAGAATATACAGAGGACACTTTGTGATGCTACAAAAATAAGAAATGCTCAAATTAGCATTACAAATATAAACCTTTCACCAGCAGATAAGTGTTTTAATATATTTGTGTAATTTATTTTACTGCAAAGGTCACTTTACTGCAAAGACATTATAATATTGTAAAGATACTAGTGGCATAAATGGGAGAATCACTCCCAGCTGCCAAGACGACCAGAATGTGATGAGTATGGAAGTTAACTTGCACAAGACAGTAAGGATGTCCAGTGACAACATGCTTTACTTTTGCATAGCATCTGCCAACTTCTCACCAACTTCTCACTCCCTGGGGACTACTTGCTTTCATGCACCGCTGACCAGAACAGAAACACAGCACCAATAATTCCACCGGGAAAGTGTTTTACCTTATCTGATTGAGGTGAAAAAGAACCCATAACATGGATGTGTATACCTGTGTCCTCATGCAGTCAAACCAAGATATCTACAACTGGAAAGCAGCATTGTCTTCTTAAATGCTGATTTTTCTTCTATTAGAATCAATTTTGGCAGCCTCCCTTTCTTTCCCAGTTGCAAAGGCTCAGACTTTAGCTCTTAATCTTATGGAAAATGTGAAAATTAACTGTACTGAATAGCCATATGGATATGCAGGAACTAAAGAAATAAATAATTAAAGTTTATCCATAGCAGATGTTTTAAAAAATAATTAAAAATAACTGCCTGATCATGTGGGTATATTTTTTTCCACCTTAACTGAAAACTGAAATTATCTGAGAGAAATCCTTAGTTTTTCTAATACTGTGCTATTCCTCAGTTGAATTTCCACTGCTCAGCCCACGCTACCTTCATAACTGTCTGAATTTACAAGCAGCCAAGATAAACTTTTATTTACTTACTGAAAACCCTGGGGGTCCTGGTGAACCTGGAGGACCTTGATGACCTGGTGATCCTGGGTAGCCTCTGTCTCCTGGAGGGCCAACAGGACCCACATCCCCCTTTTCTCCTGATGGGCCAGGTTTCCCTCGTTCACCCTGTGGACCTCTGTCCCCTGGAATACCCTGATCTCCCTGTGTAAAATGAAAGCAGAAAGAAAACCATTGCACATAGTGGAACAAAACTGAAAAGTCACTTGAGAATGCTAAAGAGAAAATTCTTGCCTGTTCAGAAACAGACTGAGTCACACAGGGAAGACGATTTTACAGGCTGAACCTTGTCTCTGAAAATACATTTTGTTTTCTTGCACTTTTGATGCTGAAGTCAATTACAAAAAGAATAGCTTGACTCTGTAGTCCACTTTTCAAGGACAGAACTTGAGTATAGAAAGTTTTTAGCCCTTATACAAGGATCTAGAAATGTCAGTTGTGGCATAGGTATAATTTAGGTGCTCAAATTCACGCAGGCAAAAGACACCAGAATGTTTCCTGTAACTTTCTTTAGAAGCACACTATTTTATATCTTCATTTACACAAAATTATAGTTAATCTAAGTTATTTCAAGTAGCCAAAAGGGGCCTAGGAGGAAGCTGGAGAGGAATTTTTAACAAGGACATATAGTGACAGGACAAGGGGGTAATGGCTTTAGACTGAAAGAGAGTAGGTTTAGATGAGACATTAAGAAGAAAATCTTTACTGTGAGGATGGTGAGGTACTGGAACAAGTTGTCCAGAGAAGCTTTGGATGCTCCAACCCTTGAAATATATTAAGGCCAGGCTGGATGGGGCTTAGAGCCATCTGGTCTGATGAAAGGCTCATAGCAGGGTGATTGGAATTTGATGATCTTTAAAGGTACCTTCCAGTCCAGGCCTTTCTACGATTCTATGATATGTAAGTTCTCAGGTTATAAACCCTGAAAAGTAGGTATAGATAACTCTTCTACCAGATATAAAGGAAAAAGCAGTTTTCTCTAGAATCATGGTGCTATGGCAGTGTGAATCTGATCCTTTTCTTCTAAACAATCCATGTTTTATAGGCTGCCAACGTGTAGGAGGCAAATCAAATACTACAGCAGCTTTTCAAACAAGCATTTTTTAACTGCCTCCAGTGTTTTCTTTGTGTTTTATAAGAGGTCCTTGTAAAAATTCATAAACTAGGTCATATATTCCTCCAGATTTCTCTTTAAACTCTCCACTATAAATTGTACAAAATTCAGGACATTTGTGTTTTGTGATCTTTGCCTAAGGTGCTCCTTTATTCTGCTTTTCTCCTTTCTAGCGTTCTCCTGTCTCTTGTATTTTATCTTGTACCAAATTCTGTGCATAGGGAACTGCTGTTTTTCCTCTGTTTCTACCTGCTCTACTCCAGCAGGTTCACAATCTGTGATCAAGTTATGCAGATAACAGCAAAAAAATGAGCAAGCCACTAGCATTTGTATTTGTTGAAATCACTAGAAAACTGGTTGGTATAAAACATGTTTTCAACTAGTTTGTCACTCAGTTTATAAAGTAGTAATAACAGCAGGGTTTAGTCACTCAAAGGATATATAAAAATCATTTCAGCCCAGGTGGCTTATTCCTTCTTTAAATGGATTCTCTGAGGACATTCTTATATAAGACAAGAAAACCTCAAGAGTTTTATTCTGTCCTTCCAATTTTGATGCTTCTCTTTCCTATAACTGCAACAGCTGGTCTCAAACTGAAGGAGCATGCTGTACAGCAGTAATAGTAATGTCTGCAAAGAAACCTTGACTTTATTTTCTGTAATCATTGCAATCTCACAGATGCAGGCCTGTATCCTTAAAGGCAAAACCAGAACATTGCAAAGAGTTAATCTTTTAAGGGATAATTGTAATAATTGTTAAACCCTCATGTCTCTTCAGTGCCATAAGGCAGCATTTCCTTTTACAGATTAAACAGGGAGATACTTCTCTGAGTCATTAAATCAATATGGTAGCCATTTGATTAGGACATCAGGACTTCAGCAATGTTATAAGAAGACCATCTTTCATATATATATATGTATGTAAATGTATATAGTGTATACTCATCTCTCACCTCCCATAATCATTCCTGCCCATCATGACCTTGTTACCATGAACAGAACTGTCTGAAGAGTTTGGGAAACAGTCAGGTATTGCACTGGCATTCCTGCTGCCAAAGGGTGACAAGCTTGTTTTATATAAAACGTGATTTGTATTTGTGACACAGAAAGGACGACAACAGGGCAAGTTCATAGCTTTTGCAAAGTCTGACAACAGTACAACTGGATTATCTGCTTTTCAATTTTCAGCCTATTGATCAATTTACACTGCCCAGGCCAACTGAGTTAGAAAGTCTACAAATAGTGTTTTTCCTCTAAATGCAGAACCAAATCAACTCTAATTCCTTGAAATGGTGTCTAGAACTACTTCACAGAGAATTAATTTTTTGATTTTGCCTATAAGACAGGTGCTGATGAGGTGTTTATATGCTCAATAACAAGAGAAAAAACTATCATAGTAGGGACTTACACGTTCTCCTTTGGGTCCTCTGTCTCCTGGTCTCCCCACAGCACCCTGAAAGATGGTTTTTGAAAAAAGATAAACTTATCAAGGCTTTGTGGTGAATTCATGTGTTAGCAGAATGGAAAGCAACTGTCTAGGATTAACAGCTGTGGTTTCTGTGAGGAATAAAATACACAAATGTGGAGGCCAAGGCCTCTGAGGAAGACATAGAAAGGGTGGTGCGTCCAGCACTTCCCTGGAGGGCATCAAGTCCCTAAGAAAATTAGCCAATCACTGGCTGTCCACAGTTAGCCAATCCCAGTTGTCTTAGTTCTATATTCAAAGTACTTCCTGATATGCTAATTGCCTTGTTCATGATTGGTTGTTATGTTGTACCCCAGTTCTCCCTTCCCATTGGTCCAAGTTTCAATCCCCTAATTTGTTTATTAATCTCTTCCCTGATTGGTTAAAGTTTTCAATCCTCAGCCCCATTGGTTGTCTTGTTAAACCCCGCCCCCTTTTGTGAGTATAAAGCCCCGGCAGTTAGCCACCTCGGGGTCTTCGAGCCATCGGCCGAGGAAGAATAAAGAAGGCTCTCGGAGACCTTGGCTCCTGTGATTTCTCCCGCGCCGCCTCGGACGAGCCCCTGGACGAGCCCCTCCTAAGAAGACTGCGCTGGCAACTGAGCCCGTTTAGATCTGGCAGGCTCGACCACTATAGTGGCCTCACAATTGAGCTGAAGCACTCCACCGGGGGGCCTGCGCCACCTGGACTGAGGCTGCCTCTCTAGAGGCGACTCGCTAGGGAAGGTCGCTGCCCCCAGAAGAGCTAGTTGGAGACCTAGGCGGGTTGTGACACACAAAAGCATGTTTTCTTACCGGAGGACCTGGCAATCCATCTTTTCCATTGATTCCCTAAGAAAAAAAAATTAAAAAAAGAGTAAAACTCAGTGTTTAGTGTCACATCAGTAAATGTTCTGAAGCTGCAGAAGCAGCAGTTTGTGTGGCTGCAATATAGAAATACAAAGAGCATCAAGATGTGCACCAACTCTAGTGATCATCCAACTTTAAATGACAAATAATGGGGAAATTTTGCAAATGTGGAAGATTTGTGGACATGCACATTGACCCTTTTCAGTCTCAGCTAGTCATAACACAACTATGGGAGGGATTTCTTTTACTCTAGATACTAGCCTTGATGCTGAATTACCCTTCTGCTTTTACAGAGATTATGCCTTACTATTACATGTCCAGATCCATTCTTTGGTGCATAGGAATTGTAGATGGCACAGTTTTGGTCTCCTGGGTTAAAGCTATTTCCTTCCCCAAAGAAGATGGTTGCATTCACAGCACCTACTGGAAACTTTTCCAGGCCCACATTTTCCTCCAGACTGGAATGTGGCATGATCTGAGAGTCCTAGCTGGTATGGCCCAAAACAATGTCAGACAGTATATTAACAACTGTACAATGCCAGATAATTGTGAGATAAATGCTCAGGCAGTGTTTAATTTAGTAGGATATTTATGGATCTGCACATGTAGCAAACTCACATCTGTTTCATTGAGTGAGAAAGGATGACTTGTATGAGCAGAGAGATCAGGAATGTTTTTTTCTCTTCATATACTGCAAAAGTGGACTTTTGCACAGATTAGCCCAAGGTGCCCACCTTGGGCTAATTTGCTGCTGTAGCCAGAGAAATTGTCTCTTCTTTCAGGGCAGAAGTGTAACATAGAGATGAGATGACAAGCTGCAAAGGTCTGCTGCTCCTGCTCATCCCCAAAACACCAAGGTTCAGGGGAGATAATGAGCCCTGCACTACCCTGGCTGAACTCCGTCTGGAATATAAACTAGGTTTTTTTAAACCATCTCAGACAGTTCTGTCACACTTTTATTACATAAAGGGAGCATATTAGACATCTCCTAAGTGAACACTAAATGCCTCAGCTGCAGTGTTGCATCACCTGTATACAGAAGAGTCTCAAAGTTTACTCAGTCTGAAGCACACACTCCTCTATCTAAACTGAAACTGAGACCCTGTTCTCACCCCATCCTTTACTGACTGTACTGAGTGCCTGGGCCCATATTGCCCCCCTGGAAAAAGTACAAGAGGAAACTTTATGTCAGCAAGATCCAAATGACCTTCATAAGACCTTTAAAGGCAACATCTCAGTAAAATTAACTATTAAAATACCACAGTACCAGGAATTCTTTTTTTGATGGTTACTATTGAGCAGTGCAACTCTGTGTGTTCTTCAGAAGTTACCTACTCTAACACAAAGCAAGATGTAATGTCCTCTCTTTTGTAACTTCTGATAAACTAAAACACATCTTTTTGTAAAAAAATATACATATCCAGTATAAAATTGCTTACTGGTTTTCCTTGTGGTCCTTCTGGACCAGGGAAGCCTATATCTCCTATAGGTCCTCTTTCACCCTAAGAAAGAAGAAAACATGCATGTAAATCTGCATGAAAAATCTTGCATTAGTTGTCTGAAATACTTGTTTGCTATTGTAAGAACCCAGAACTCAAATCCGTACTTACAGGTTCTCCTGGCAACCCTGGGGACCCAGGGGATCCTGGCTTTCCCTGCAAAAAGAGAATATCACAGATTCAAATTATTAGGATGTCAAATAAAATTTTTCTCCATATCAAAAATAAGAGATTATATATATATATGAGAGAAATATTCATGGTATTGTTCATTAATGCTTTAAGAGGAAAATTAAATATTTTACCAGATTTTTGTCATATTTAATGAACAGACTCTTGCAATAAATGCTACTCAGAAGCTTGGGTTTTTTTACCCTTCCTGAATACTGAGATGCTTTTATGAAATTTTCTTTTACAACACAATGATTTCCACCTCGAAGAAGTCATGGTCAGATCAAAGTTTTTCAGTGTATATGTAAAATAGAGATTTTTTCCTTCAGGTAATTTCTAGTCCTGATTTTTTTTTTTTTTTTGTATGTGACTTTACTACAGACTTAATGCCTTTTGCAAATTTTCTTCATGACCTTTTTTGGCCACTTTGATTGTCATTTTATGTTCAGCCTGTCAGAATTCACAGTCTTCTCTTATGACATAATTTCAATGCTGATTTTAAATGTCTCTTTTTTGTAGGATTCCCTTATTTTAACAACTTGAATCTACATTTCCTGAAAGTATCCTTACACCTGACCCTCAAGTGACTTGTACAAGTGAGAGATCAAACTCATCAACACCAGGGACAACTCTGGGAACAGCTGGACTGAGGGTTCATGTTGAAATAGGCATTGGTGACAATGCTTGCAGGATCTCAGTCCAAGCTTCCCTGACAATCTCAGCAATCTCAGCAAAACACCAAGGTGAAAATGAGAGGTTTATATTCCCAGATGGGAAAAAAGGTGCACTATTCAATCTAGGGAATAATGACAGGTAAGGAAGACAAATTATTTTCCAGCAAGATACGTGGATATGTCTCAAATTCCTCCTGTACTACTGAAAAACATTTGTCTCACATGTCTACTATTTTGTTGATTAAAACTCCTTAGCATAAAATGTGAAAGCAAACAATTTATTTCCAGGGGAAATATTTTATTTCACTGGATTTTATTAGAACTGAGTATAGTCAACAGAATGCAATTCCATCAGTGAAGAAGGGATCTCATTAAATATTTCATATCCAACTTGAATAGAGAACATCCAATAACTTGGGACATATCCAATGGGAAATTCATAGGAAATGCACAACTGTGATCATTCTAACAAGCTACAGCATTATTATTAACAATGTAAAACCTGTTTCAGAACAACAAACTTTGAAATTCTTACATCCACTATAAAAGTCAGAGAAATATTTTCCCCTTAAATATGCAATTCTTTTAGGAAAACCCAATGAAATTAGGCTGTTTAAGATGATATTCTTTCCTGGAACTCACAGTAAATAGACTAAATCAGTGGCTAATGGAAATGGGACTGTGTAGACACTTACTTCTCTTTATTTCATGAAATGCATATTTATAATTTAAACAGCTCCTGAATGTATTGGTAGCTGCCAAAATTTAATAATAAACATATTTGCATATAAATAACTCCATATTGCCTCCTGAAATATGGATAAACTTTTTTATTTAACTGTGAATGCAATCTAATATCTTCATTTCCTTTAGGAACACAAACAAATAATTATAATTTCAAGTTATTATTAGCTACTTTTATTTTCACCTACAACAAAGTTCCTCTATGACTTTCAGAAACTTCTCTGAATATCACATGTAAATAGCTGACAAAGAATTCCCCTAAAGCCAATGCTTGATCGACTTGATATGCAGATCCTTGTGGGTGGCAATAACTAATGCTCATGATTTTTCTTTGTGATAGAAAGATGCTCAGAAATTTGTGCATGCCCAGGAACATAAAAAAACATCTTTATCTCTATTAAACAGAGGCAATGAGAAGAATCTCACATTTCTTAACTAAGCATATGCAGCTTCGAATTCCAACTTCATTATGTATTCACCCCACTCAATCTTGTCATTTTAATAATAATATGAACCTTTGCTGCTATCAAAACTCTAATTTCTTTAGGGAAAACTCGTAATCTTCATACCTATGTATAAAGCACGAGCCAAGCACTAGTGTTCCACAGCAACTGAGATTACAGCTCAGCACTTGCTTGCCCTGTTTTTTTGGCTTCTAAAACCCTGAGTTTCCTTTAAAGAATATACATACCGGTGTCCCTGACACTCCTGGTGCACCAGCTGGTCCACGGTCACCCTGAAGAAAAGATAAATCTATGTTTAAACTACAACAATCAAACCAGAAGTTTCTTGGTGGATTCCCATTAAAACCCAAGGAAGTTAACTGAAAATGAGAACAAGAGCCAGGCTAAATGCTAATATTTATCTGTGCCACTGGCTCATTATACAGACTTGAGCAAGTAACCAAAATCCTTTGTTTAGATTCTCTTATATAAGGTTTCCCTTTGACTCTATGCGAGGCCTCCCGTGAAAATGGATGGAAAGTCCCTGACTTATCTGTAGCTCTCCAAACAATTATAATTTGTGGTGATGAAAATGACCAAAATTTACACGGGGTAATTCATCTTCATACCAACATCCCCATATTTAAGATGTACCTTTCAAAGAAGTTTTTGCTTTCCTGCTACCCAGTCATCCATTTACTATAAGGCAACGTTCTCTGCTTGTGCCATGGCCCTTTCAGCACAAGGGCTCTCATTACAGCACACAGCCACCTTCATCTATGCTTTAAGCTAGGACAGTGTTGCTTTTTTGGCTGGAACTGATGAGTGACAGGCACAAATTCATCTTTCTCGACAGGACTGTAATCCAAAGCAGACAGAACTCAGCAAGTAGTAAAACTGTCCCCAGAGGTATTTACCCACTGCTGATGTGTTGGTCTGCAACACTAGGCTCTGTTACTGCAACATTGGTTAAAAATGTAAGAATGAAATCAGGCTCCTCATTTCTAGATTCACGTCAGAAAACCCCTGGCACTGCTGAAGCCATACTAACAGGAGAACATTTTTCTGAGATGGGTTTATGTTATCTGGAGCAGATGTACTAAAACTCTGTAAACATAGCTGCATAAGCGACATTGTGTTCTGCGTAAGAGCCCCAGGAAGTTTTGGGATTTTTGGTTTCTGTTCTTATGAGTAATGGTGGTTTGTCTCATCCTCATCACTTTGTTCAGGTGCACGATGATATTGC
Source organism: Illadopsis cleaveri (assembly GCA_013399915.1). NCBI lineage: Eukaryota > Metazoa > Chordata > Aves > Passeriformes > Timaliidae > Illadopsis > Illadopsis cleaveri. Next base: position 160,175 of record VXBB01011161.1, on the reverse strand, counting down.
TGTTGATTAGAAACACTTAACCCCTTACACAAAGTGTAACAGATGACAAGTTACATGTCTGACCTGGTGTTTGGAGGAAGCAGCTTACAGGACACAGCTCAGCCTGTGCTGCTTTGGAGGCTGGCAATGGCCACTCAGCGAGGAGCACAACATGCACCTCTGGAACACCGAGTGGGGAGTGCTGAGTGCCTGCAGCAGGCAGGGCTCGTTGTCTGGAGCCCTGCACCCTGCCCCAGTGGTTATGCCAGACCCAGAACTTGTGCTACATTTGTTCCCTATATGCTGGCTATGATAGTGAAACTATCATAATATGAAATGCCTAACACTTCCCTTGCAACATTTTTTTTCTCTTTTCAAGGTTATTCTGGTCCTTTCAGAAGTGTGGCTTGCAGAACAGCTCCACCAGCCACTGTCAGCACATCTGAGGGAGGGGACATTTTATACAAGGACATGAAATTCCTAAGGCAGTTCATAAAATTATCATGAAATTTCAGCCAGTGTTGTCTGTAGAAGATGGCATTCTGCTACACAGAGGAGCATCATGGCTCTAAATTAAAACCTGGCATGGACTATACTGAGATTCTGCTCACTTATTTGCACCACAAATGTGAAAGGTTGACCAAATTTAATTAAGTAATGATATTTTTATTTTGGGAGAGGGCCAAACACTCACTCAGATGGTTTATATGATTTGATCCATTGCTAATTCCCTTTTATTTAATTCCTGTCCCCCCTTTGTCTCAGTTAGACCTGTAATGTCTCCCTGTGTTTGTACATTTTGAAATCAGACTAGTCTTTAATTGCTTGTAAACTGTAGAATTCCAGAGCAGGCACCATCTAATGTAATTTAAGCATCTAGTATAGATACCTACCTTAGATCTTGCCACTGACTGAACAAGTAGGAGGAATGCACAGTGATATTGAGAGGGAAACTTTTAATTTACATTTCTTTGTGACGAAACATAAATTTCAGTAAAGAACTTTCGCATGAAGTAATTTCATAGCATAATTAAAAAAGCTGCAAAAAAAATTCATTTGCAAAAAAAATACTCTTTTTTTCTTCCTAAATTAGAATATATGGGGAAAATCAAACTGGTTTTGCTGACAGAAAACATGTTTACAGATTTTTTTTAATTTATCTGCTAAATGTTTTGTACTTTACTATATCTAGAAATGAATACCAAAATCTTGACCTTTTTAGCCTTTTATGAAAAGCTTTTCTTTAAATTTGTAATCAGCCTCCACAATTAGAAAGCAAAAGGCTGAGAACAAGACAGAAGGACTGTAAATGTAAGATGATGTTCAAGAGAGAACAAGAACCATACATAGGAAAATATTAACTATATTACTCTCAAGTACAGTAGTATTCTACCAAAAATACTACAAGGCCTCCTGCACACAATTTTCCATTTGCAGAAAATGAAATGTTTTGTTTGGTGAGTATATTATTTACACCCACGCTAAAGCAAAAAAGGAAAATATAAGTAAGTATGCAAAGGTTTTTCTCACAGAAACATTAGCTTAAACAAAACAAATAAACTAGATAAGGCTTCAGAAGACATTTAGTTGCAGATAGTGTCCACTAGGAAATCCCTTCTTCTTTTTAAGTGTCGTACCTTTTCCCCTGGGAGTCCTTCCAGTCCTGGTAATCCCATTGGTCCTGGGTCTCCCTGTTTTTATTTTTTTTAATAAAAGATTGCATACATTAGAATTTCTTTACTCAACATGGGAAATGTTGAACAGCAAGCAACAGCAGATTACTTAACTTGAGATTACTAAAACAGCTAACCAGTTATTAGGTAAACAGTTTTTGTTATGCCTCGCTTTGCTGATTTACAAATGAAGCGTTTTACAGATGCTCTGTGTATTTAGCTCAATAGTTTTATCTTGATGAAAGATGTAGTGCAAAAGCTCCACTCCAGTGCTCTTGCAAGCCAAGGTGACCTCTGAAGCACCTGCAGGCAGCACAGCCCTGGGATGTAAGCATGCACTGTCAACCAGAGCACCAACCTCCAAGCAATTCTGTGCTCTCTTCCCTAAACAAAGGTTACTCTGCAGCAAGGGACACACAGGCTGGATCCCTGGCTAGGTCTTCAAGTTTTGAAAGAAAACTGTAAACATGGTCCACTGGAGAAATCAATTTAACATTTAGAGTGGGAAGGTCCTTTTAATTATTTTTTGAAAGAAAATCGATAATTTACCATGGACATTTAACCTACAGCCAACAATTCCAGTATTTCAGCAATTCTCAGTTAAATCAAAAGCCATGAGAAATTGCTGTCTGGATTTCCTGAAGTCTCTGACAGATCTCACTTTTCCCACCTAAACCCTGGTACTTGGTGTTTTCTGAGTAGGAAGAGGGTGCTGGTACAGAAAGATGCATTCAGCTTCTAGAAATTATGGTGAAACAAAAAAAAAAAAGAAAAAAAAAGAAAAAAAAAGGAAAAAAAAAAAGACTTTGTGAATCTTTTTGAAGACAAATTATTAAACTGTTTTAGAAAACTGTCTTACAGCTCCATGTTTTGCTCTCACTGACTGCTAAGAGGTTTTGGTTTGGGTTTCTTATTGTTATTCAGAAGTACCATGTGTCAAACTACTTGGGGAATTCTCTATCAATCCCAAAAAGTAAATACATACCACTGTTCCAGGATCCCCTTTTGGACCCTGCAAAAAAAACCAAATAAACCAAGCCATATTGAAAGAGGAAGAGTTACACTATAAGATGGGTTTTTTTAAATGACTGCATTATGAGTATACTTTACTAATGCAATGCATTTAGAATCATTATTAATTCCAGCTCCCTCAGCTGATTAATTTAGTACAAAATCTTAGTAATATTTTGGGTTTTGTTTTGCTGTTCCAGAATGCAGAGAAAGACAGCTCTGTTGCTCGGTGCCAGCCCATAACTGTGGTTACCAAAGAGACAATTATGTCAAAACAGACTTGCCTATGGTGCTAAAAAGGAAGAGAATGTAAATAAGTGCACAGCATCTTTAGTTCCATGGAACCAAAGCAACAGTGTCCATCTGCAAGGTGCTGCATCTGCAGTGTGAAAGACACCAGCCCTGTATTACTTCCACAATAAAATTCTTAGTTTTGCATATTTTCCTGCACTGTAGCTACATGTAGTGAATCAGTGATGTAACTCAGATCAGAATTCATGAGCTTCTCATTTCTGGCACCAAATTTTGTCCCCTACAAAACTATGCCTATACTATATACTATACTATAAGTACAAAATTACACATTTTTAGTACAGGAATACTTTCACTAAAGAGTCCAATACCAAATTATGTACCATTTCTGCAGCCTTTACTTGCTAGGATGAAATGATTGAATCAAAATAAACCACTCTTCAAAATGGGCTAAAACACTTGGCAAAAATAAAATCACAGACTGCTGCAGCCCAATCATATGCTTATTTTTTTAATCTTTCACAAATAAAATCAAATTCCATTAAACTAACCCTCATCTGTTTCTATGCCATTTAGCTACTAGAAATCAGATTTCTGGTAACACTTACTGGAGGTCCTGGTGGACCTGGATAACTCGCGACACTCGCACCTCCCTGTAACAGCAAGTTTAAAAGTTGAGTTGGGCTAAAATTGAGTGGGGATTGAAAAAAAAGCAATTAACATTAAAGAGAAATACCTGCAGTTTATATAAGCTGCTCATTCCATTTCTTTCATTGTAAGGCATACCCTTTAAAGCATAAAAACCAAGTAAGTGTCACTTATGAATGATAAAGGCAGAACTATTGCCCTGTTCAAGTCCTGTTGTTCAGCAAAGCTCTGGTGTCCTTTTTTCTTCTCAATTTGTCAAAGATTCCAGATTTCAGAAGAACGTAAGATACACACCAACACAGCTTGGGACTTTATTTTTTTTAATTATAGAACAAGAAACCAGTAAATCAGTGTAACATCATATTTTGATTTTTATTATTATAATTCTCTAGAATAAATTTTGTGTTAGGTATTATTCCACTTAATTTAGAGTCCAGTGAGCTCCACAGACTTTCCTTAGGTTGCCTGGGTTCTCAGGTATCCAAGTTGTCAATTTTACTCTAATAATATTGGATACCAACGTTAACTAATTTGAGCAGGTTTCTTAGAGGGTTTTTGTCATCTGAACTTACTCAGTGATGAATTGAGAGAAAAAAAAAAAGGGAATACGGAAACCTTTTGAAAAAAGACACTGTTACCTTCCTGCAATATTAATTTTTATTAGATCAACACTCAGTTCTTTATATTACATCACATTTTACCCACAAGTATATTGTTCCTAATATAAATTCAAGATATAAAACAAAATGTCTCACCGGAGGCCCAGGTGGTCCAGGTTTCCCAGGAGAACCTTCACTACCCTAGTACAGCAAGAGATTGATGTAACTCATTTACTGTAACTGGTCACATCTATTGCACACTCAAGCGATGATGACCATAATGACAATAAACAAGAGATACAGTCAATAAGAGCAGGTAATATCAAGAATGAATTCTCCTGCAATATTCCTGCTTTAGCTTTAGGGAAGGCATGAATCATTACTTTGTACTAGTTTTTATTTTGTTAGTTACTTGCTGCTTTATGGGTAGTAACTTCCTTATGGCAAGATAACAGCGGTAACCTGGGTTGGGAAACATTTCATATATACCAGGAGGGAGAGGAAGGGGAAAAAAAAATGTTAATATGAATTTCTAAGCAACTGGCAGATAAAAGTTAACATTCATTTTATGCTTTATATATTATTTTGCAAAAGCCAGTCTTCAGCTGATCATTCATGTGTAAATAAAGAAGAGCTACAGTTTTAGAAATTCAGTGTACTTAGAGACATATTGAATATAAATTACAATTTTTTAAAAGAATCTTCCTTATTAAGAGATATAATGAATATCTTTTTGGTTTTTACTGTAACATATTCATCCATTGTTACCTGTATCTCTGGCCTGTTCTGCTGTGGTGTACTGAATTGACTATATTATAAATAGCATAGCTGCTAAGATTTTTCCTCAGCAGAATCATGGGGTCTGTGAATAGTAGAGAGCTGCAAAAGTTTCAGCAAAAAATTTCCCAAACAGTCTTTTCAAAATCTCATCACTACAATTCAGATAAATATACTGTATAATTTGGAACAAGTCTGTCAGAATTTTTCACTGCCTTTGCTGGATCTTATTAAATGTATGTCAGTGAGACACTTAAGTCACAAATTTAAAATTACTAAGGTGGCAAAAATCAAGCTAAGTGCTCAATGCCAATAATTAGCTTAGCAGAAAAATATAACTCTTACTAAACATTTATACTAGGATAATTTTCAAATGGCCCCGCTAATTGTTAGAAACTGTCAGCCTTCCAAAAGAGGTTTGAGAGGCTTCATGGGGAATTAAAATCCTATTGTATTAGAAAGCACATTATGTGATCAATTCTCAAGTGTGTAGATGAAGGACAGAGGAGAAATTCACTGGGGCTTTATTTCAGTTTACTTCATTACTCTTCAGCCATCTGACTTTTGAATTTTTAGAATGATGAGACATGAGCTGTAGATCAGGGGCTTCTCATTCCCACCCGTGTGTGAATTGTGAACAAGGAACTATCAAAGACTTGCGTTTTTCATTCAGTTAGGCAAAAAGGAAATAAGTGGGTAAATTTTTGTTACTGCAATCTTCAAGAAGACAACTTTCATTCAAATTTTATACTGACATAATTTCAGAGCTTTACAAAATAGTTTTCTTTTTTACTCATACCAAGGTTTTGTAGGGAATTAGGATCGCACTTGTGGATATGGCAGTGCTATGCCTGGAAAATTCCAGAGTACTACTGAAAGAAAAGCTGTGGGTTTGACTCCTACACACTCTGAGGGCGCAGCCTTGCAGAAGAGTGGCTATAATAATCTGTCAGCCTTGAGCCAATCCTTGTCAGAAGAGTATTGAACTTTCTGAGTTCTTTACCTTAAAGAGTAAACTTTAAACTTTCCCTATATAAACACATTTGCTGAGCACGTGAAATGCATTACTACAAAAAGCTGTATTCATACACAAAATGTAGAATTGTCCCAAAAAGTATTTTGCAGCAGTTTGTCTCTACTGTATTGCACTGATCTGAGGTACCCAAGAAATGAATTTGACCTCTTAGTTATAATGGATAATACCAAGTTCCTGATAAACACATACAATTTTGAAAAAACGCAGTGCTAAGAGAGTGTAAATTAAGTATAAAGGAAGCTTATATATTTTTTCAGAATAACTAATACCCAAAAACCTTCAGTGCTTGTACCATTACTTTTGAGTACAATATTGGTAGAAGAATGAGAAGCACAGCAAGCAGTCACTAGTTATATCTATGTCAGAAACATATTTTCACTTTCCTAAAGGTTATATGTGTTATACCTAAATAAAATTCTCTGCAACTTAAATGTAACACAAGAATTGCACTTCAAAATATAAGCCCATATGCACAGCATCGATTAGGGAAAATTCTTGTAGTGAAACACAAATAAAATTTTGAAATGTATGCCGTATTTTTGTTACACTCTTGTACTTGTTTAAAAAATCCCCAAAACACAGTTTAATGGGATTGCAAAACCTTCACAGACCTTTACCATGAATAAAAAGATGAAATACCTTTTCTCCTTTTGCTCCAGCTGGACCAGGATGTCCAGGTCTTCCTGGCACTCCCTGCACAACACAGAATTGTTTATATAAGTTAGGAAATGAATGAAACACAATATTTTTGCAGTGTCACTATGTTTTTAAAACATGCTTTTTGGAGGTAGTTTAAACACAATTATACTTCTCCTTCAGGTTTAAATATTTCTCTTCTCTTTGATACAACAGCTGTGTCCTCCTGATAAGTCCTTTGAAGGGCAAAACTTGTGTTCACCATTGCATTTTCACCTTGGCAAACTAAATGTGGTGACCCTAACTGGCACATCTTGATACAGCTGAGAATCACATTTTACTGCTAAATGCCAATTTATGTATTCCACATTAAACTTCTTAAATGTGCTACAATTTTTGAAAGAAGTACTAGTATTGTCATGAAATCTAGGAATAAACAATGATCATACTAACTAATGTGATTCCATCCCATATGTAGAAAAGAATATTTGATAAAATTTCAAAGAAGACTGTTCCAAATAATACCAACAATTTTAATGACATATTTCAGTGTCTTTAAATATTGTCAGCTTCTTCTAATTCTTTGGTTTTGAGTTGTGAAACCAAGTAATTATTTTGTTTTGGCAATAGATTTTTTTTCAGAATGACTAGCTGGAATTATTTTTAGATTTTATTGCTAACATGACTGTAACTTGGGTAAAAATGCATAATTCATTGCAAATTTGCACATCATAAATTATGTAACCTCACAGACTCTCTAGTAATGTCAAAACTTAAAATCTATTTAAGTTCCATAAACTTTGTGTCCAGACAACTATGGTATTTTCAGTAACATCAACACCAGTATAGTTTACTTTACTAGAGCCAGAATGGGTAAGATTTTATTATTACTCTCCTAAAAGATATAAGAAAGGATTAGAAACTAGGCAGTAATAGCAACCCCTACAGAAATGAATTAGATCAGGGGTGATACCACACACTTACGGATGGGCCACTGGGTCCTGCTATACCTGGGAGTCCAGGAGCACCTTGAAGACCCTGGAAATTAAAAGAGCACATGTCTAGTTCCTCTCCCACTCATACTTCAAAGATACCTCTATTCAGCATGTCCAGCAGTACTATACCTGTATTACAGCGCATTTGCTTCTAAAATGTAGGCATTATTTTTGGTAATGGCTAAAAAAATAACCACCTGCCAGGTAGGGAAGAGAACCAGGTTATCACTGAACCAGGTTAGAGGCAACTTCTTGCTTCAGTGATAAACACCACCTGTCCTTCAACTTTTCACATTTTTAGCCTATATTTTGTAAATAGTATTGTAAATAGGGTTTTTTTGTAAATAGTTTCTTTAATTGTGCAGATAAGAACAGATCTCAAGCTTTTCCTTAGAGATTAGTTTTCTATTTTCTTTTATTAAAAGGCTTTTTTTTCTCATAAGAAGACATTTACTCAGGCTTCTCAATATTACCTGATGCTATCTAAATTAAATGATACTTTCTGCCTCATTTTTGATTTGACTTTTTGGTAATTGAACATGACATTTTACATCGTATTTAATGATCTACTTTCCTGCTTCTATTCTATTCCTTTGTCTGAAAATCAATGGACTCTAGTATCCACCTACTAAACATACAGCTGTGCAACTCACTACAGTGGATAGAGGTGGGATTTGAGACACGCCTGTATATCACTGATTCTTTCCTCTGCCACACCAGGCTGAGGTGCAATTTTAGACATGTAAAAGTCATGTACTAATGAGAGCTAATGCTCTTGGTTCTCCCTATAATCCACAAAGAGAAATAGATTCTTCCAAGCAGTGATTAATTTCATCTGCACCTCCTCTGACAAGAAAAATCCCCTCAGAGAAGGCGTATTTCTCATTTGAAATGCAGTGTTTAAGAAGAAATGACTAAGGAGGCAGCCTGGAAAGCCTCAGAGGTCAGGAGCCCTGAAATAGGTGCTCTGAGGGAGGACTCAGGGAAAAACTTCAGAGAGAAATAAATCAGCAAAAATATAGAGATGGAGAGACATTGATTTTCCTTTCCTGCTCCTACACACAGAGGACATTGATCCGCCTCTGCAGCTTTTCATAGTGGCAAGGTAACTGCTAATGTGCCCTCTGTTCCTTTTGAACTGCTTTACTCTGATGGTACATTTAAATGAAAAATTAATATGAAACCAAAGGAACATTTTCTGTAACTCTTACTACTGATATTAAAAAAACCCTCCCCTGAAAAAAAGAAGTGCTTTGAAAATGAAGATAACAAGTTCAACAAAGATTAAAGAGCAATTGGAAAGCATATGGAAGTTAATGAGCATATTTCAAAGGGCTTCAGGTGGGCCTTTCTACCTTTCTTCCCATTTCTTCTTCCCATTCCAACAAAAGAATAAAAATAAAAATTTTAAAATTTGTAAAAGAAGTTACTTTTAAAACATTTTCATACATGTTTCTGAAAAAATACTCACATGCACCCTCACCATATCATAATCAGAAGCTGCTGCAAAACATTGAAAATATCAGAGCTCAGGCAGCTCACCAGCTCTCAAATGGCAAAGAAACATTTGAATAACTTACTTATTAACGCAGCATTAATGAAAAATATACAATAAATTTTCTCTAGACTCCTTTGAAAAATCTGCCAGTCATAAACTTGCTGTTACCTAATTACCTTCTTAATTCCCTGCAATATCTTATTTATGTCTCAGCTGTTTAATAGTATTTGAATTGCTAAAATTGTTTTGCTAATGCCTCATCCTCCTACGGTTGATTGGTAGAGGTATCCTATATGGCACACAAAGTCTGTTTTACTTTCCCATTCATTTTTTCAGTGAAATTCTGAATGAAGTTTGCTTACGGCTGCCGCATCCTTTTAGGGAATATGATCTGAATTCCACCTGTCTTAGGATGCATTGTAAGATGTAACCAAAAGTATGTATTCTATTATTATCTGTTAAAACCAGGTGGGGCAGTGTTCTTTTTCTCTTCCACTACCCATCCTCCCTCCAGAGGGATGTCTTCTGTTAATGGGCCATTAAGGCTCACCACATGACTGATACAATTACATCATCCCATTGTGAGATGCTCCATTCAGGGGGAGGAGCCAAGCATTCCTACCTAGATAAAATCTGAGATTCAGAACACCACAGCAGCCTGTTTCCACTGGATTCCCAGATGAAGACCAGATCCATCTCACCACCACTGGACCTTCACAGGAAAACTACACCCATCTACAGGATCATCTTTGCTCCAACAGAACCCCGTCTGTCACTGCAGGAGGACTGAAATGGACTGCTACCAACACCCTGACCAACAGGGTGTCAGGCTGTGTTCTGACTCTGTCAGTGGGTTTTTTTTGTTTGCTTTTTTTCTTTTTTTGTACTACTGCATTTTTATTTTAATTTTCCTATTAAAGAACTGTTATTTCCATTCCCATATCTTTGCCTGAGACCCCCATAATTTCAAAATTATAATAATTTGGAGGGAGAGGGTTTACATTTTCCATTCCAAGGGAGGCTCCTGCCTTCCTTAGCAGACACCTATCTTTCCAAACCAAGACACATGTCAGGAGGCACTTGCTTCTATAAGAAGCAAAGACTTAATGATCTCTATATATCATGTAAAACCAAAGGAAAAAGTAAGCATGATACTTTAGGCTGACATGATTAAATCTGGGGCAAAACAGTAGCAGGAGATGCATCTTTTTTTTCAACATGTAACTGTTCACTTTAGTAAGCCAAGGATGACTACTTTTTTTTTGAAAATTATTCTCTCGTTCTACTACTCTTTAAAAATTCTTAAGATATCACAGCCTTAGTGCCAAAGAAATGTGACATGCTTATAAAGAATTGAAAACTCCCCAATCAATACACTCTAAACTCCTTTTCTATTTTATAGGTGCTGTGTCTTCTAACCATCACTCCTAAACTGAAAGAGAGTTGTGTGTGTTTAATCCCAATTAAGTATTTTGCAGTTTCAGAATGTTTGCCACATACTTCTAATGGGCTACTTATTTTAACTCCTCAGTTGGCTAAGACCACTAAGAAATTAATTTATTTATCCAGATTAATTTGCTTAATAGCTTCTGCTGTGGCGATGTTCTTTTTTTTGCACTGATATTGCTCTTCAAATGTTAACTGCAAATATTTCAATTCAAAATGAAAGCTAGAGCAGCTATTTTGGATTTGGCACCACAAGTAATTTGGCTTTTTTCCCTTGTCCATAAAGACATAAAAATAACTCTAAGAATGTAGCATAAGATGCAAAATATTGTAAATACTTTAAATCCAGCTTATTCAAATATTTTTTAGTTTCCACTTAATATTAGTTGCTGCTATTACTGTTCCCGTCAGATTATTAGCTTAATGGAAAGTTTTCAAAAGTGAATTCTAAAGGGGGGCCAACAAAATGAAAGTAAATATGTTATAGACATGAAGTATTTTCTGAAAATATTTGGCATTAGCCTATTTATTGCTCTATTTTATATCCTTAAAAACTAGCATGTAAATGTATGTGAGGCTTTAAAATATAGAAATGAGCAAAAATTCACAGATGAAAATTAAATAGATGTTATTTAATTGAATAATAACATTCAATCCTGTTGAAAAATCAGAATCAAGGGCTATTTGTAGCACTACATTACTATCTCAGAAGTTTTAAAGAACTAAATAACATTCTGCGCATTTCATTTTCAGTCTAGGTCCTTACTCAGGTTCAGATAAGAATAATACCACTGTTAAAATGAAGTCATTTTACCTCATCGCCCTTTTCTCCTGCAAGCCCAGGAAATCCACGTTCACCTTTGCTTCCCTATGAAAACATAACATTCAAACAAATATTTTCTATTAGAGAACAATGAATTCCATGCTCTGTAGGGCATTTTATGACCCACACTCAATATATGCTAGCATGATGCCCTCACAGCTATAGTGCCTGAAACATAAAGCAAAGGCTCAACACTATCTGAAAGCTTTCAAATAACACCTCCCAGCAAGGTGAAAGGAAATGAGTGGTTTGTACCTAGGAGGCAAAATGCTGAAAAGACCTTAAGATGGAGACATTAACACCAAAGAGCTTGAAAGCTTGCTGAAATGAAGAAAATTCACTTCTATGGGATTAGTCTCAACGACAGGAGATATCTAAATGTCAAACCATATGGCTTTTTATCTGATTCCAGTGAAGCAGGATTTTGATTGATGTCAGTGAAACTTCAACTCCCAGGGAAATGGCTGTGTTACTCCCATGGGAATAGGGTGCAAAGGCACAGGGTGGTTCAACAGTGCTGCACACTTGAGGGAGACATAGGAAGTTTGCCTCTTCACTGCAGGATTCTCTTGTGACTGACTCACCTAAAATGAGTCTATAGATAGCAAAGCACAGCAGGGCAGTCAGGTCTGAGCCAGCTTTAATAGAGGCATGACACAGAAAAGCTATCCAGGCCTGGGACTCAACTTAGGCTATTTTCTCACTCAATCTAGAGAAAAGGCAAACTGACACATGAAGAGGCCTGAAACATAAAAATCATTTGAACCTTTAGGCTGCTCAATGCCACAGGGATATGGATCAGACAAAGAAGTCAAGTCTCGCAAAGGTAAGAATCTGGCCTTCTGCTTTTAACAAGAAGCAAAGCAATGAAAAGTACACTCTTCAAAACTTACTTTTGGTCCTTCTCTACCAGGAATGCCTGGAGGACCTCTCATGCCAGGATCACCCTGCAGAGATGACAGAAAACGAAATGAAACATAAATATTTTTATGACATAGATCTGATCTATGCAGACTGATCTATGCACACTGCTTCCTTCCTGCCATTCTGACCAGCCCTTCATTTTACCCCAAAGCCTCTCTTCAGTCCTTGCTCTCTTCTAAACCATATACTTGTTCAGAGAGACTTCCTTGTGTTTCCTCCCTATCTCTTACACTCTCTACTCAAATTGTGCTAACACACTTCTAGCTTAATTTTGGATAGTCCCAGACACACCTGTGTTTAGGTTTGAACATCTTCCTTTTAAGGATTAGTCAGAGATGAAGGCTACTTGTCACTCTCTCCAGCTTCAAATCTGTAGTTATTTAAAAATAAATGACACCTGCATTGCTGAGAGAAGCATTTGCTAGCTAAATTGCAGTCATATAGAAGTGCTAAGTGAGAACTGAAGAATGAAGCATAAAGAATCAGGAAGAAAGAGAGCTCTGACAAGAAGAGCATGTACAGCAGAAAGACAGTACAATTACAAACAGAAAAAAGACCTAAAACAAATCAGACTAGGAAATGAGAAAGTCAATAAACCCTAAGAACATGTATTAATAAAGGACAGTAGAAATGATGTGTGCTTTTTATATTGAAATACTCCCGAGAACTATTTCATTTCAGAATATTGCAGAACACTCCAAATTTCATTATTTTTCAAAATATTATCTCAGAAATTCTAGACTATTTCCCCTTTTGGTATATTACTGAAATTAATGCTACAAAGTAAAGTGGAGAACAGAGTATAATTGTAGCAATTCATACAGTGGGCTGGATGTGCTGAATTGGTGCTTGCTGGCTACTACCTCACATGCTGTTCAAACACTATTTTGCAAAATTTCTATAAAATACATTTCCTGAGTATTTTTAAAAAGACAACAAAAATCAACAAAAAACCCACAACACAATTTTAGGCTAGCCCTGTAAGTCAGAACTGAACCTATAGAAGGTCTCAAGTGCACGTGTTTGTTTTAAAAGCATGTTTATAGCAAAAAATCCCCATTTAATCTCTAAAAAATTTACCTTCAGTATAGCACCCATATCTCCCACAAGTGGAAGTGCAACCTGAAATTAAAAAAAGCATCTGCAGTTAATGTTTTGCAAAGCACTACTAATTCTGATGGGTTTTCGTTGCTTCTAAACTTTATATTGTTACACGTAGAGCTGATAATATATATATATTTGTTGAAGTTACTTTTTAATGAAAACTCAAAAGAAAAAACAGGTTTTCAGATACAGTTAAATATGACAGTCAATCCAACTTATCAATTGTAATTCTTCACTACAAATGCAATAAAATTTCTTAAACCATGACAACAGCATAACTCCTGAACATACTAATACTGTTGTTTCTGTAGCACATCAGCAACACCTTAATGTTACTGGAATGTCTTGTATTGTCACCTGATTATCTTCAATTGCTTTCCTCCTCCTTTCTCCTAGGTTTTGACTCTACTGTCAACTGTAGCACAAACTCTGGAGATGCCAAAGCTAACTTCAATAAATTAGATACTGGAAATAATCCAGCTACAGCAACAAAAGCAACATATGTAATGTTTTTTCCTGCCTTTAAACATTAATAATTAGTGTGTAACCCCTTGGGGCCACCACTGAATTGCTACCAGTACTAAAGCTGACTCAATTAAAGATCAATCAGTGGATCTATACAGAACTGAAACAGATCCCAGATTTCCGAGACCTGCCATTAAACTTGTATTTAAAGACTCCCTGGTAAAAACTCATTGCCCTGGTTATCATCAGCTTCATTCACAGACTCTCCAATTAATCCTCGTTTTGTCTGGCAATAGCTAAATCTAAAATCATATCAATCCTGGGCAAACTGTAAAATTAGACATATTCAAAATAAGGTAACTGGTTTTGCTCAGCCTGTTTCAATTCCTTCCATCTTGAAGAAGAAAAAAATATAAGCACTTTTTTAGCATATTCCAAAGACTGCCGGTTAATAACAATGAGTGTCAAAGATCAGCTCAAGAGACACACTGCTGAACATAATTAACCAGAAATACCGTCAGGAGTATACCATCCAAGGGTGGCATCACCACCTTTGAAAGCATGCCAAATTGATTTTTAGGGTGAGACACCACCACCTAGCACAACTTTAAGACATAGTTATGTAAGGTGTGAGTCCATCCTCTGCACAGAGGTAACCTGTACACAGACAGGATCAGCTGCTCTTAAAAACTTGTGACACGACTTGAAAACAAAAATCTACATGGCCTGACTTTTCACCCTTCTCCTTATGACATTTTTCAGCTAAGCAGGCTAGTACCATCTGAGCTGAAGTGTACCATCTGGACTAGAAGTGTAATTTCCCCAGTCTCTCCTGTTTTCTAATGTTCTTATTTTATCTGCTCTATCAATGCTTGGCACAGAACCCCAAACCCTCAGTGTGAAAGGATTCCAACCCCAGCTGCAAAGGGCACACATGTAGCAGAGCAAGCCAACTGTGTTTGTGCCACACAGTTCCTCCCCTCTGTGTGTGAGGCAAGTCCAGCCTGACTGCAAGCACACTCTCTAGAGCCAAAAATCTGAGTGTTGCTCTCTGAATAAGTGTATGATTTATGCCGGGATTGTGAAAATGTTAAAACGGCCTTAATTCTCCAGATTCACTCCTGTTTGGTACATCTTCCTTGAAAAAAATGTCCTTTCCAAAGAGAAGAGTGTTTCAAGAGAGTATAAGGCAATATTTATCCTCTTTGTGAGTTTTACCATTTAGACCTGTCTGTTTAATAGCAGCATCAAATATTTTACTTACGTTTAGTTTACAATGAGCTGTGCTTTCCACACTTATTCTACTTATGGATTTGAGTTTTCCTTATTAAGCACTTTATCCTCATCTGTCTTGAGTTAAATCTTGTTGACTTCAGACAGCCTCTGAATTTTGATTACATCTTCAAAAAGCAAGCAATCTTTCTCACTCCAATTTCAGAGTTTTATCTACTTACCCAAATCAAATTAAATCACTGACAAGAACTGAGCAATGGAGAGACCTCTCTTTCCAAGTTTGACAATAATCTGCTGAGAGACACTCAGATCCATGATTTTTGGTAAGCATTAACTACATGGTAACTAATTCTAAGCATTTTTTCTTGCTTAAAGAAACATCATGAAGACAGTCTCAGTTTTATTGAGGCCAAGGTACGTAACAAGGCTGTTTTCCTGCCTTTCCCAAGTAAGTATTTCTACTTTATCTTCATATCACTGGTTCTTCTAGACTTGCTATGGTACCTCACCTCATATAAATTTAAAATGTTTGCGCCAAAGCAAATGCAAAAGCTTTCCCTGTATACGTACAGGATCACCTGGAGGGCCTGGTAGTCCTGGCTTTCCATCTCTTCCTGGAGTGCCCTAGAAACAAATGTAAAACTTGATGGCCTTAAATCATTGATGAGGTACACATTACTTTTTCTTTTATATATATACTACTGTCACTTACATTGATACCAGGGGTACCTGGAACTCCTGGTAATCCTGGAGGTCCCCTAGGGCCCTGAGAGGAAAAAAGGTCATTTAGGATATAAGAATACCTTTCCTGCAAAATTCTTAAGCTACATTAATGTATTTTTGTATTAAAGAGAAAACTTATACCCTACCTGCACACCTGATGATCCAGTTGGACCTATAGGACCCTGCAAGAAAACTCCAAATAATCAGTAGTTACACTTTCTGGGATAAGGGAGATGAACTTCATTAATAAATGCTGAATGTGGGATATTTGTGCAGTTTTCACTTTGAGAAAGACTTGTTTTAAGGTTTGGCTTTAAATCCAAATGTAATTTACCAAAGTCAGAGACCTCAAGACTTTGTGAATGCCCATTTTTTGGGGCAAGCATTCCCAAAAATTTATGATCTGTGGTGAAACTTGATATTTAGCAAGAAGATTAATTTCAAAAAGCCAATGAGCAGTTGAATAAAAACAGATAATTTAGATACAAATGGGTAATTTTAAAAATTCAGATTTGAAAATATTGTAACTGAAAAAATTATCTTGAAGTATTACTATTTTAGATTAAGACATTCAGGGTGAATGTCTAGTCACCTTTCACAAACATTTTCCCTTTATACCTGAGCACTGTCCATAAACTGAATTGTATCAGGTGATACACATTGGTCGACTGAAGGGAGATTGCCTCAGTCACTGGAGTAAAACTCCTGCAATAACATGTACCACCTACCTGGTACACCACCAACATCAGCAATTTTTTTTACTGAACACTCTGAAGACACTGCAGGTGGCTTTATTTAAAGGCATTAAAAAGAAAGAAACTCGTGATACAAGCTGAATAACTGAAACAGTTATTGCTGTACAAGTTATTCGCTATGAATGTTTTAGAAGTCTGTGTCAACTTGCTTCATGTCTGAATTTAAACTGCACAGCAGCCCTTGAAGCAAACTGGGAGTTGGGAGTCAGGCCAGAAGGGAGTTCATGGCTTTTTATTATGCTTTGTTTGCTCATTGCAGTTGCTCAGTGATGAACAGCGAGAAGCCCAAATTCTGGGAATTCTGAGTGTTGTGTTGGTTTACTTACTGGTGATCCCTGAATGCCTATTCCAGGGGGCCCCATCTCCCCAGGTGCTCCCTGTACACCAGGTAGTCCTCTTTCTCCCTGTGAAAGGTACAAGGCTTTCCATCACAACAGCTCTGAAAATGAAAACTACCATATTATCTTTTAAAAAATATTTTTAGAAACAGAAATAATGTATTTTGCATACCTTTGGGCCCCTTGGACCTGGGTTTCCAGGAACACCAGTGGGACCCTAAAAGAAACCCAAAACAAAACACGAAAAAACCAAGAAAAAACCCAAATTATGTTTTGAAATCCAAGTGACTAGATGAATTTAATGGCCAAAATTAGCCAGCCCTTAGAAATAAAATATGTCAAGTTTACATGTCTTCCTTGTTGGTGCCAGTGTCCCTAGGATCATGTGTGATACTTACACTATTTCTAGACTATATTTTAGTGCACTTATAATACCACTGTAAAACATATTTCCATTTTAAAATTACAATAAAAAATACTTGCTTTGTGGCTTTAAACTGGAAGTGTCTAAGTTTAGATTAGGTATTAGGAAGAAATTCTCTACTGTGAGGGTGGTGAGGCACTGGAACAGGTTGCTGAGAGAAGTCGTGGATGCCTCATCCCTGGAAATGTTCAAGACCAGGCTGGATGGCAACCTCAACCTGCTCTAGTGGGAAATGTCCCTCCCCACAGCATGGGGTTGGAACTAGACGATCTTTAAGGTATCTTCCAGCACAAACCATTCAGTTTTCTTTTTTCATTGCACAGTAAGAATTCTTTCCCAGTTGCCCCTGCAGAATATAAAGTCAGAAAAGTCTTTTCAGATTATGAACTTACTGGTGTTCCAGGCAGGCTTGGCCCAGGAGGCCCCATATCTCCTTTTGGACCTGGATGTCCAGGTGGTCCCATAATTCCACCAGGGTCACCCTATGAAATAAATTTGAATCACTAATTGAAATGTGAGAACTTTCCCCTATGAAAAAAACCTCTAAATATTATCAGTTTTATCATGGAAAGTGCCAGTACTTTGAGAGAAGAGATAGAGAAGAAAAAAACCTCTCATATTTTCCTTCAAAAAGTTACAGAATTGGAGACATGGATCATATAACCATTAATAATAACTAGTATTCTCTTGGTTTTACATGCTTACATCTGATCTACATTTTTGCTCCCCAGGCGCCTAATAAGCAGGTTGTCATTAAACCCTGTCAACTAATCCATAGCAACAGCTGAAACAACAGCTGTCTCTCCCCAGTTATCAACCACTAGTGCTAAACTTGGGGTCTTCAGTGTATTCCTCTTTACACCTCTGTTCCTTATTTCAATGCATGCAATGTCTCTTGTTCCATATCTCTAAACTCCTGCTGCTCATGCAGTAAAATTGTGTCTTTTATTATGTTGTCCTCTTGTCTTTTGCAGGCTCCTCCAACCTCCTCTGTGATTCTTTCTGAATCCACAACTTCCCATTTTGAAAGATGAATACATTTTTGTCCTCGTTCCAATTATTTTCTTTGTTTTTCTTACAGCTCACTTCTTCAGACTGGAGTTTATTGGTTTCCCTTGTACTCCACAATGTATAAATATCACAATACATCACATAGCTCAGGGCACACCTGCATATCCTCTTTTTTCTCCTTCTTTACATTCAGTATATACACACATAATTTTTAGCCCTTGCTGATGCAGCTGAATTCTAAATAAGGGAGTTCTACACAGCAAAATACAATGTCCTAAGGAGATCCAGCCTTGGCTCACATCTGAGCCAGAGTAGCTGCCCTAGGGCTGTGCCAAGATGAGTATGTCTGACTGTGAAGTGGGATTTTACACATTAGTCTGGGTAGGACACTACATGGAAAAAGTTGTTCTGTAGTCAGGACCTGAACTGACATTTCTCCACAGCACAGATTTAATGCAAGGGCACAGTCCAACCTCTTTGAAATATTACTTAAATTATTAATCTAAAGACCAACTGGGTTGCCAAGCTGGCCTGAGCCATCTCCAAATGCAGAGATGTTTCTTCTCCAAGACACAGGGGGCTGCTGCTGGTACATTTTAAAATCACTTCATACGGCAGCCACACAGATGCACTACACAAGAATGGAAGGTGACTCTTGGTGTGAAAATTTAAAATGCTTTAACCTGTCAAGTTTAATTAAAAACACTTAAAACATACCTTGTCTCCTTTAATTCCTGGGTTTCCTGGTACCCCAGGATCTCCTGGTAAGCCCTAGAATTAATAAAAATATAACTGTATGTTTTTATAGCTATTCCCTTAATGGTTATATAAAAATTAGTTTACACTTGAATATTTACTGTGCATTAGTATTGACCCCAAATGTTAAAGACTATAAGTTAATGAATGCTTCCTTAATTAAATTTATAAATAATTTTTCTTTAAGTTAAATGTAATAATCAAGATTATTTTCTGGACCCTAATGGGGAGAATGGCAGAGACCAAAAGGTTTATTTCTTCTGTTTCAAATTCCAAGACTTGAAAATCAGCCGTTTTTTCAAGGAAGGCAGTAGCACATAAAAACTTGAATTTTAAGTAAGTGTCTCATCTTTTTTGCCCACAGATGGCTGCATAATTTCCCATACTAGTTAATTATTCAAACTGGTATCTTAAAAGCCTCAATGAATTCCTACTCCTTCACATTAGTTAATCTAACAAATCCCTTTAAATGTTTTAGACATGTAATGGACAGTGAAACGTTTTCAGTAAATAAAGTATGTCCCAGCCTTTCTTTTGTCTAAATCTTCTCATCTTTCACATTTTGATTTTAACTTCAGTATTTTCCCTTGTCCTTTTCATGAAGGATTTTTGTAAATGCAGAGAAATGAAGAAAAATGAAAAAGATTAAAATCTAAATAGAAACTATTTAAATAAAAAGTAAGGCTTAATTGGGTTCTCTCACTATACTGCAACAAGTGCAGAAAACTTTTTCCATGACCTTTCAATGTTATTCAACCAACTAGTCAAGCGTTTTGTTAAGAATACCAGTAATTTTCACAGTAAAGGATAAAATTACCCAAACTGAACAAAAAAGCAAAATCTAAGTATAAAGAAACTTAAGCTGGACTGAAAAATGAACTCCCTAAGAAAAAGACAAGGAAACACATATTGTTTTAATTTTTCTTCTCAGTGTAAAACACAGTTTTGTGCACACTGACATGACAGGTGATAACATTTTCATGCCACTAGTGAACGCTCAGCAGCTGTGTTTGCTTTCTCTGCTGCACTCTGTACTTAATACAGACAGACAGCTACTCGTTTCACCCAGTCATCCAAACTAAAAGCATAAGAAACAAAAAAAAAGTACCCTAATAAGGAATATTCTGCTTATACCAACACAAAATCGTTATGGAAGTGGAAATCTGTGTTTACTGATCATGGCCTACTCTATCCACTTTTGATATTGGCATAAAATACATACAGCCTCTCTTCTCTCTCTTCTTTTCTAAGGATTTCCCAAATTTATCTTATCTTTGCTGGGACCCAGATCAAGTGGTTTTTTAGGAAAAGGAGTAATTCTTATCTGCTAGATGACTCTTTGATGATGTAAGGTAATGTAAAACAATTTTCAAACTTTCATAATTGTCATCATACTGCATAAAATGAATTATTATGTTTTTTAATCTATAATGTTTCATCTTTAGAAAATAAACAAGGAGCATATAGCTAAGCATAATGTCTCTGTGATACCTTTAAATTTATGTTTTTGCATACTAAAAATGTGTGCACAGAAAGGAGTCTTCAGGATCATCTATATCTTGGACTTACATATATTATAATTACTATTTATCTGTTCATAATGTTCTCTTGATCAAAGATCCATCAGAACACCAGTTTCAAAAGTAGCAATTTTGAACTCAAGTGGGATGATGGCAACACAAGCAAGAGAGAAATGAGTATTTTCTTATCTTTCACAATAGGATTGGTGATTTATACATAAAAAGAAGCACAGCAGATAAGGCTTACAAACTTTTGAATAGCTGATAGGTAAATCAGACACAACTGAAAAAACATATGCCTCAACTGAGTAGGAGAATGAGATTAAATAAAATGGTCAATAAGTAACACATTATAAAATGACTACATGCATAGTTAAATATTAGTGGTTTTTTTTCCCGAGTCAAGAGCTGAAGATGCTGTGCTCTGCTGGTCACCTGGCTTAGATCCCTATGACTTTTAATAGATCACTGTCAAAATGTCTGCCTCCTCTGTACCACTCAGAAGGGTATTTTAATATTAATAAAGTATAAGGCTTAAAAGTCTTTTCAAAATAAGAATCTTCTTCCACAATATAGTCTCAGGGCATGTGTGGAAAGGCCTAAGACAAAATGCAGCAACGCCAGCTTCTAGATGCTTCTGTTGGTAGAAAAAAGATAAAAACCAAAACCACACACACAGAGTAATGATGGAAATCCCAGCCCTTTTCAAGTGAGTGGCTGAACTGCCAGGCTAAGCTAAGCTTTTTATTGTCCACTTTTCTTGATCCGCTTTTCAGATCTAACCACTCTTACCTCCAAAATTCTATCTAGAAGCCATTTTATGGTTTATGGAAGAAGGGAGGTACAAGAACCAAGAAGAGGAAGTCGGTGCCACTTATTAGGTTGCGTGACAACACTAGTGTTGTGGACTGAAACACAGAGAATTAGGCAGAAAATAGTTGTCTGCAGGCTGAAAGAGGGACTGTGCCATATTTTGGAGGGGAGACAGACAGCCACTGCCCCAGGAGAGGCTTCTGCTATATGTGAGTGTCAAATCAAATGCCCAGGGCATTTTCAGGTTTATTATAATAGTGATTAATAGTTTAAGATGTTTCCTAGAGAATCCAGACTGGATTGATATTTTATCCTTGCTCTTCCTGCCCAGAGGCACAAGGGTCACAAGTGTGCTGGATTTGGGGTAGGTGCCTACCAGTCTGAGAAGTCCCAACCAGCCCGGAGATCCATCAGGCTGTTGCCTAGTGGCATAATAGTTACAGGGACACTACAATACCCATGAAAGAGACCTCCATCACCTTGCCCAATCAGTTGGCAGACCTGAATGTGGGGCACCCAAAAGCGCAATAAGTACAGGAACATTCCAACTCTGCTGAGAAGTACCACTGCTTGACATCCCAACCCACCAGTTTCACACTCACAAGCACACTACATCTCCAGAGAGCCTTGCCCAGTAACATCTGTGCCTGGTAACTGTGAGCAGCAGCACAACACAAACCAAGACCACCTGTGGCTTAACCATCACAGCCAAGCAATGATCTCCCTGCTGGAATGGGAAGCCAGGACGCAACAAACATAACACTAACAGGGGAACAAGGGAGAGATCATCAAGAAGGGCAAAAGATCTTATTTCAGTGACCCCAATATCCAGATCCACTCCAAGCTGTCAAACAGTGTCAGAAGCAGGATATAGATGGTTTACTGAAACTCAGGATAATGGCCTATTGAGGGAGGCATCCCATCCTACTTTTCCTGAATGCATCCTGTTCAACACCTGAGAGCTAGAGTACCACCCACAAAAGGAGAAGCTATGGTAACTTCTGTGGCACTGCTTCACTGGCTAACTGTTCATGCACCACAACTGCAGCTGGAGAAATGGCACAATACATACAACTTCTCCTGGCAGTCCCCTGGGTCCAACAGGTCCTGGAGGGCCTTGCAGTCCCTGTGAAATGATATAATACACACCTGAGGTAAAAGTCAATCAACTACTGTAATATGGTGTAAAGCATTCTTATACATCATCAAGCATTAAGAATCTTCCACATGGAATAAAAAGTACAGTTTGCTCATTCCTCCTTACTCTAACATTTAGTCCAATAAATCTTGCGGACTGATATGTACAAAATCCAAAATATCTATATAAAGCAAATACAAGTAAATACAAAGAGAATACCTAAAGGGAAAGACATAACATAAGAACAGATCAAGATTTCAAGAATCATTTTTAAGACAACAATTTTGTGGCTTCTATAGGCACATCCATTCTCACAGGGCCTTCTTTTCATGATCTAAAATTCAGGTACTATCCAAAATGAATAATGTTGTGTGGCAGTTAGATTGAATAGTTTCTAATTCTATCTTTGATGCAATTCAAGGCATCATGAGAGATTCTCAAGAACATTTATGCTTCAGTTACTCTCCTCACAGAATCACACAATTGCAGAACAGGTGAAGTTGGAAGCAACCAACAGTGGGTTATCCTGGTTCAAGCTTCCTGCTCAAGCAGGGTCATTCTAGAGCACATTGCAGTTTCTTCCAGTGAGGGAGACTTCACAACCTCCCTGGGCAATTTGTTCCATTGCTCAGTCATCCATCCTCATGTTCAGGTGGAACTTCCTGTGCATCAGTTTCTGCCCATTGCCTCTTGTCCTATTGCTTGGTGCCACTGGGAAGAGCCTGGAAACCTCAACACTACTGTTTAGATGCTTATAATCAGTGATGAGGTCTCCTTCCAGCTGACTTTTCTCAAGTCTGAACAGGTCCAGCTTCCTCAATCTTTCCTTGTAAGAGAGATGCTCCAATCCCTTAATCATCTTTGCTCTCCACTGGACCCACTCCAGGAGCTCCACATCTCACTTGTACTGAGGAGCCCGGAACTGGACACAGCACTCCAGATGTAGCCTCACCACTGCCAAGTAGAGGGGCAGGATCACCTGCCTCACCCAGCTGACCATGCTTTTCCTAATGTACCTCAGGATCCCATTGGCCTTCTTGGCCTCAAGGGCACTGCTAGCTCATGGTGCTGTCCACCAGGATCTGCAGGTCCTTCTCCAAAGAGCTGCTTTCCAGAAAGTTGTCCCCTATAGTTATTCCTCCCTAGGTGCAGGATCCGGCACTTTCCTCTGTTGAGTTTCAGACAGTTCTTCCCTGCCCATCTCTGGTCCCTCTGGAGTACTGGACACTCCCCCCAGCTTTGTGTTGTAGGGAATTTGCTGAGGAGGTCTCTGCTCCTTCATCCAAGTCTTTGATGAACCAGTTAAACAAGACTGGGCCCAGTATTGAACCCTGGTGGACACCACCAGTGACAGGCCTTGTGTCATCGTTATGACCCTCTGTTCAGCCAGCTCTGAATCCACCTCACTGTCCACTCATCCAGTCCACACTTCCTGAGGTTTGCCTGTGAGGATGGACTCAAAGCAAGGCCATGACTGCTTTAACATTACCTGCTGTCTCATAGGATTAAACAAAGGAGCTACTGGCAGTGGTTACTCCTCACCTCACTAATGCATAATGAGGATACACCCAGCTACTAGTGGATTTCTAATTGCAAAATAGGCGCTCATACTCTCAAGTGACAAAATAACATGAGTGTTGCTTAAATATTCCTTTCTGAGTGACACTGAAAGCAACAAGAACTTGATGTAAAATGTAAATTTTATGTAAAATACCCATGATCCAAGCACAAGCTTTTGATATAAACTATTTGTGTTCTTTGCCCATTAGTACTTGCTAAAGAGTTGCTAGCTTCAGAGTCCTTTTATATAACAGCATAGAATGCAACTGTTACTGGATGAAATAACTTTCACTCACCTGTGATCCTGGATTTCCAATAAGACCAGGTGGTCCAGGATCTCCCATTTCACCCTAATGATTTGTTTGAGAAAACAAAAAATCCAGTTTACTGCTATGTCTCCCAATATCGGCTGCATATACTAGCAACATATATAGCATGTGCAAGTCCCAAAATACCTTATTTCCTTTCGATCCCTCCATTCCAGTCTCTCCCTGAAAATAATAAATATAACCATAAGAAGTTAGAAATTTAAGCAGGATCAACTAAGAGTTTAATTAGCTACCTTAAAATATTGTAATACAGTTTGCAGACTTAAATATTGAGAAAATATTAAATATATTCTGATGGCTTTTGCATATGCTGAAAGATATTTCTTTTGCAACCTATTTTTTTTGCAATTTTCCCAATGTTTTAAAGGAAAAATGTTTGAGAACACTACATTTCCTTAAGAGCATTTCCAGTCAAAAGCCTATTCTTCACCACTACATCTCTGCTGGTATCCAGTATTCACCTCTAAACCCACATGTTATTACAGTAGGACTAATTCTGATTATTATAATATGTTAACCACAAATATCTCAGCAACCTTGAATTTTATATTAAATACATAAGTGGATTTTGTCAAATATCATGGGAGAGGACAATAATTAATTACAAATATGTAACATAGGTAAATAGACTCTTACAGAATGAGGGATCTGAAAATTTGCCTCAAAATAAGAAAAAAGTTATGCACACATAAAATGGCTGTACGAGGACAGCCTGAAGTTAAATGCCACTCTGGTGGCATCAAAACAACACCGTTCAGGCCACATAAAACTTCGTGCAAAAGCTGAAAGAAAGAACATTCAGGGAATAAAAAAAAGCATGTACTCTAAACTCAGTTTAGTACATGAGTACATGGACAGTACAGCAACAGAATGGAGAAAAACAGGGCACCTCTGGTTTTTTATTTATGACCTGGGAGACCTTGATGCACATGTCAGAAGGAGACAATACATATGCTATCCCATATAATCCCTGCATCTAATGAACATCTACAAAGAAAAGAATTACAGAATGAATATGGTAGGAAAATAATCTCAAATGTACATTATTCACAGCAGTTTAAGGCATGCTATACTTACTGGGTCACCCTTGTCCCCTTTTTCAGAAGGCTCTCCCTAAGGAAAGGTAGAAAGGACGTTAACAGATTTATTTAAAACTGTAAATAGCACATATGTCTGGTTTTCTCAAGAGTCCTGGAAAATGTGGATTTTTTAAACCTGTCTAAAATACAAACATATAGACTACAAAATTTTACTTGAGGGAGGATGTTGATTTAATGCCAATACCATGACATCTATGAACCTTTCAAGCAGGAGCACAAGGGATGGTCAGGACCATGAACTAAAGACAGTGATTATGTCCCCAAATCTGAAAAATTCTTGAACACAGGTGCTTTATAACACACAAAATCACAAATCTGTGATATCAAGGAAGTAAAAATCATGATTCTGCCTGCATGAAAACTATTTATATGGATATGACCAAAGAAACCATTCACAGCTGAATGGCAAAATCACTCTGGCACCTATTAATCAGTAGAACCATGTACAGCACATGTTCCTAGAAAAGCAAAATACACATTTGTTCCCAAGTAATACCTCCCAAATCATACTGTAAAATTTATGCTTAAACTAAAACATTATAAATTAGAATGCTGATTTGTAAATTTTAATAATTTAAAGCTTCTTGTTTTTTATATAGAGATTGAAGATGACATTCATAACTTGGAAAAGTATGACTGGCAGCTAATTCATGAGGCAGCCTTTGGTCATAAACTTATATAAAAATAATTTTGAACTGGTAGTAAGTAAAGTCTGAATGTTTTTAAGGCTAAGGACTTTGTGAGCTGGTAGAACAGGAAATTTACTTAGATATGTAAATACTTTCCCAAGGAGGGGATTGAATAAAATATTAAGGACATTTAGAGACTGGCAACTTTTCCCATGCCCAAATATGTTTTCTTGATCTCCTGTATATTTTACAAGATTTCATTCATAATCAGTACATTGCATCAACTTCTAGTAAACAGATGAGCACAGATTTAAGGAATTAACTCACCTTTTCTCCTTTTGCACCAGTCATTCCCAATTCTCCTTTTTGACCCTTTTAACAAAATTAAGTATATTTAAAATCTTTATATTCTGGCAAATGTAAATAACTCCTCCTCTTCTTTAACCGTACTTTGCTTTGCGTGGGCCACAAAATCTTAATTATTGTTACAATGGAAAGCAAGCTTAAACATCTGCAAATGAATTTAAATGACTGTTTTCTATAGCAGATTTGCAGGTTTCTCAATAAAATGCTGTCAATTCTGTCACATATCCAGAGCACTTGTCTCTTCTCCTTCAAGTTTGAAAGGCATGCAATCGTTAAAGTATGGTGAGCTGTTTATAAAGGACAGATAACTAAACAATATAGTGCCATATAGTGTGGATTCAGAATTTGACTTCCATGTGATTTTTAGAGGCTGTCTATGGGTACTTTTTTGTATAAAAAACCTCCTTGTTACAGAAAAACCACTTTAAATATTCATTATTTACTATCCAAAATATTTTCCGAATTTCATCTTTTTTAGAGTCTTTCTCACATAACTGACAGGGCAGCTCATTTGACTTCTCAGATGGCATTATAGAAACCATACATAATTCTTTCAACATTTTCCCTCTGTATTTATACTAGAGGAGGGAGGATCACATGCTGCCACTGCAGGATAGCATGATGAGTTGGATGTTGGACTACACAGATCAAAGCACCAGTCATCTCAAAAATCTATTCCTTCAAAGACTATTGGGATAAATAAAATAAAATGCACTGTGTTAAGGGTGGCAGAGACAGGCTGGGTAGGCACTTCAAAACTTCTCTGAATTAATCCCAAATGCTTACAATGTCTCCCTTCTGGCCTTTAAGTCCAGGGGTCCCAAGTACTCCCAGTAGTCTTGTATCACTCTGGAAAGAAATATCACCACAAAGATCAGAAAATGTCACTATTTACTTCCAGTAACAATTTATTTACCTTAAAAATATAATGTAATTTACCAGTTGTAAATTCAGAAGTCCTAATTTACTACTAGACAGGAAATTATAATAAATGCCTATGCAGTACAACTAGGCAGTGCATTGCAGAACACATCCTTTATCATGCATTCACACTCCTGCCACACTAGCAGAAAATGAACAAAAGCATAAAAGGGAAATGTCTATGTTGACTATTGACATGCAAATCTATGATTTTTTTAAGTTCAACAAAAAGAACATATTTTTATGCTCATTGTTATAATACATTTCTCAAGTATGTTTGAAAAGAACCAAAACCCCTACTTCTGTGAAAAAGAACCACAAGCCTTTTACTTTTTGAGCACCATGAAATGCAAAAAAAAGTAGAACTAATTTAAGCCTACTACAGTAATTAAGACAAAGCAGAGGGAACAGGCTCCTCACATTGCTTCTCAAAGAAGACAGATTTATGGACTAGAGGCTCAGGTTGTAGGCTTGCTCAGCTATTATTGCACTGCATTTAGTTAGTCTTCTGTATAAGGCAAAGACACAATAAAAAACAAAGCAAAACTTTTCACAAAGTCAGACTTCCTAAGGGGAACATGTTTTTTTGCAATGACAATGGAAAAAGGAAAAAAAAACCCAATAACACTGAAAAATGAGCTCCAGTCAAGACCCAGGGAATCCCAATCCTAGAACTCATGCCACTGGGGTAAGCAGGAACCCTGAGTAAGCCAACTCCCCTTGCCATGTTCCAGTTTCCATAGCTCTAAAATGGGAAAGGATGACAATGAATACATGTGCCATTTACACTGTGTTAATATTTTCACAAGATGGTAACTGAATATAAATTGAAAGAAAAACTTATTATTTTAGAATTGCCAATTTCCTGATGGATTCTCCTTGGTGTTCAGGGTTTGTAACGCTGTTAGTTTGTAACACTAATTATCAAAATCAGCTTCAGAGCAAGAAGCAGATACCCAGATACCTGAGTATTGATGAGAAGTAGTTGACTACCACTGAACTGAGAATCCAGGTATCGGTGACCATGAGTACACTACAAATTATGATTTATACTGAGTTGTGCTTTTTCTTTTTTTTGCAGATATGGAGCAAAAAAAAATTAAAAAGGGAAAAGGTCATTAGACCAAATAACTACCCTTATGTCCATTGCATTTTTATAGGTAATTTGCTCTTTACAACCAAATGTAAGTAAAATATGCCAAAGTAAAAAAAAATTTTACAAAGTTAATACTGAATTATCCCATAATAATCTAAAATTACTACAAATTATAATGATTCTGAAGCATTTCCTGACTAGATTGTGTTGTAGTTTCAATTTATTTGTGTTTTGGTTTAACTTTTTATTTTTATGTGTTGGTGAACATTTTTGTTTAAACTGATCTATATGCCCTGTCCAAAGATATTTAGAAGCAAGTTCGGTAAATGACCTTATATCTACATATGGAAAACTGGTAAGTAAGAAGGATGACCAACAGAGGCCTTGAAAGCCCAAGCAAAGCATAACAGAGGCCTGGGAGTATATAAATGCAAATCATGAGGCATCATTTATCCATCTCTGAAGGAATGTAACACAGTACAGGGCAGAACTAGTTTCTTGGCAAAAAGAAGAGAACAAAATGCATTTAGTGAACACATGCAAAGCATCTGATTTACGCTGCAAAAGCAAAAGGCATAACAAGAAGGAATATAAAAGTAGTGACATGTGAAAACAGGCACACAGGAAGAATGAGGGAAGCAATGCTCCAGCACTGTCTCCCACCCCATTAAGGATCAATGCTACTACTTAAACTCGGCAGGTTCCTCTCACCTTTATTAAAGAAAGACTGCTGATCTTGGTTTGCTGTTCAGCACAATTTGCTGCTGCAATCAGCAACTGTATTTATAGTGCTCTTTCACTGTGTATATGGATCAAGTAAATTATGCTTTTAAAGGCTAGCACTTCAGCCTCCTTAAAAATCACTCTGATAAAGTAATTGATGCTGACCCAGAAAAGTTCTGCTTGTAATAAATTATTTAAATACGTTGTGCAATTACCAATACTTATTACATCAATCAGAAATTACCATACAGCAATCAGAAAAATTGCAAATAATCTGATAAGAAACAGAGAAATTACAGAAACAGAAAAAAATGTTAATTATGATGGGTCTTTAAGAGCCATCACATTTCTTGTTATCAGTTTCTCATGGTTCCTATAAATAGCAACACAAAGAAGCCATACTACTATCCCATTATTTTTGTTTGGGTTTTTTGGGGGGGAAAAGAAAAAAAAAAAAAAGGTGTGACAATACCTATAATAACTAAAATGTAGTCAATACCTGAACACTTTAAACAACAAACTGAAAGAAGACTTTGTGACATCCTTGAGAACATGGATAAAATGGTGGAAAATGACACCACCATTCCTTATGCTTTAAGGAACCTCAAAAACCTCAGAGAACCACTCAAATATCATTTTACCAATATAAATAACTGAGGCACACTGCAAATTCAATACTGGAATGTGAAAGACTGCTTAATGTTTCCAAGATGCTGTGGACAAAATCAGCTTCTGTCATACTCGGTAACATCATGGAAAAAAGAGAAGTTACTGGTACATACATCTGCCTAAGTGAATCAATGGCAAAGCAGAGAAGCTGTTCTTTTCTTTGAAGACCTCTTGGTCTTGTCCTTGATGGGAATATCCTATTCCATCATAAAACGTATAGGAACTAATATGTTTGTTGTTGGAGACTTAAGTTGACTCTAGGAGGGTCTGAGTATTTAGTTAAAGTTTGCATATTTAGAACCTTCTATTTGAATCAGAAGACAACTCCTTTTTCAACTGGAGTCAAACAGCAGTTCCTTGTTGAACAGTTAATTACTCATGACAGAGTCATTAAAAACTTCCAACTAGACAGCTGAAGGAAGAAGAAAGTTGGTAAGCTATCCAGGATTTAAAAGATAATTAATTTATAGACACATATCACCTGGTCTACATTTTTTCCAGAATATTGTTAATTAGGAAATATAAGCTACCTTAAGAATACTTAGAGCCTTATAATTATAAGAAACAAGATTTTTGGAAACAGATGTGTGTCATTTCCTGGAGATCGTCACTGTATTTCCTCTTGCAGAATTAACCTTAAAGGGACTATCAGGTTAAAAGAGATTGATAAGGCAGAGGTGGGGAATGAGTTACAATAAAAATGGTATCAATAGAGGAGACAGTGCTGGTATCAGTGAAAGCTCTTTGGCAGGAAAAAGAAACTGGTAAGGAAACCAAACATGAAAACCAAAATATATAAACCTCCAACACATATATATGAAACAGGAGACCAAATACAGAAATTAAGTCTCTATGCAAAAAAAAGCTCTATGCTTAATTCCTAATACATGCTTCTAAGGTGATATACTGATTTGGAATGGATTAAATATTAGAATTAATATCAGAGAAATAACTTCAGTGATAAAAGCAGCTGGAAAAGGTATGTTTAACATTAATTTAACTCCAGAATCCCAGTTGTAGGAAAGATTTTAGCACTCATCTGGGAATGTTATATAAGAAACATACCCTGAATACACGTGCTCTTTATAGTTAATGCATTCTAATGTTAAAAGAAATTTATTCCCTCCAGGCTTGACCTGCATGACTTAAGTTGTGATACACACATTAACCACTGTACTGGGGAAATAATGCTGTAAGAGTGCATCTTGAATCTTTGAATGAAATAGTTTTCTGATCAGAGACGTTACATCCTCCCAAATCAATTAAGCAAACTTCTCTATTCTCATAAAATGGTAGACACTAACACAGCTTAAATGACTTGAAATACCTGCAGTAAGAATGTAAAAGCTCTGTCAAGTTGGACACAGTCCTATGCAATTTAAACATTTTTTTCTTTTAAGTTCTTTTAGCTGCAGGTAGTTTTATAATTGAAACAGTATTTTTATTAGTCCGTAATACAAACATTAGGACAATTCTCATGGACTGCTGGCAGAACTTTTCAAAATTATGCCTCCTTGTCTTTCTATTTTACTCTTAGAATCATGACAGAGTTGGTCAAGAAAGAAATGTTAAGTACAGTTTAAAGCAATTAGGTTTAGAAATGGAGAGCTGGAGCTCCACACTAACGGGTAGGTGGTCCACAGATTTTCTTTTGGAGTTTACCAGTCAAAAGCAAGTAAGTAGAAGATGGATGGGAGGCAAGACACATGGAGAAAGACAGATGACAGGGCAGGTATGTGACTGGAGTGTGGACTGAAACTTGTAAAGGAATGCAGAAGGGGAGCAGGAAGGAAATTACCTTTTGAATTAATTTGGAATGTGGTTCACAGGGATCAAAACCGTAGTAATTTCTACCTTAGATATGACTTAGTCATAAACCCACACAGACAACAAATCAAATCTCCATACCTCATTATAATGCTTGTTCAATGAATCCAGGATTCCTTTTAGTCCAGAAGGACCCTATATGGAAAAATATGCATCAGAAAGTCATTTTAATTTAACTAATTTTATGTTTCCGTCTCTGAATTTAAAGAGCAGTGGGGATGTAAAAGATTTTTGATTTTTACTTGAGTGTACAGTAAATTATCATCTGTAACTTCATTATTTCCTTTTTCTAGAACAGAAGAACAAGAAAGTCAGTTTTTTAATCTCTGATTTTTGAAAACCAGCAATATATCTTCAAGGGAATTGGCCAGTCAGAGAAAGCAGAAATGAAATCCATATCAATTTTAATACAAGTCCCTTCTGGTATGAACAACATTCTTGTTCTGCAGCATTTTAAAACTCTTTCCACTAACTCAAAGCACAAGTTTCGATGTAGAAGCAGCTCCTAGTGTGAGTAAACACAGATAGGTTTTTAACCTGGGAGTACAGTAAATTAAATTGAGGAAAGCCAGACTTCTCCAGAGTATTAACTTCCTAGTTTTATTAGCATTGCAAGTTTTTACTTAAACACACTCGTTTCATCAAAAAATTCAACACTGAAAAAGAAACTTCTTGATAAAATGAACATTTAGGACAGAAACACTGAAAAATGTGTTTGGGAAAAACATTTTTGGACATGAAATCCCCCCATTTTTAGGCCTATTCTGCCAAAAAGTATGCCCTCAATGAGATTTTTAAGTTTGGTAGATGGAGCAGAACACAGAAAGTACAGTCAAGAACTTATGAACTAAGACTCAATTAAATTTACAAATTAGCATAGTTACTCTCTTTTGAGTTGAAGCTTTCACATAATGCAGTATGAACAACAACCACTCATGATGGCTGTAAGAAATGTTTAATTGTATTAATAAGATTACAATGTATTCAAGTAAGTCACTTAGCCTGATTGACCTGGATGAAACACAGACAGAGCAGAAAAGCAATGATCCTCCTCTGGGCCTTTTTAAAATTACAATTTACCCTCTGCAGCTTTTGTCTTAGTGTGGATATTAGAAAAATTTGGAAGCCATATGAAACATCTCAGGTGTTTCACTCCCTCCTTCTTCCCTACACTGGAAAAGGCAAAAGTACATTAATATTATTTCAAAGTGAATTGTCACTTCAAATTTATGTGAAAAGTAAGATCCATATAGTCATGACGCTTTCACTAAGATCTCCCTCTGCTCTGATTTCTGCCTGGTTAATGGCAGAATTTTTACTTTGACATCCATAATAAAGCTGGCAATCCAGAACTGGGACTGAAGCAGGATGATACTGCCTGAACATCTCAACGTCAACACTGTAAACCTGCCATGTTGAATCCTTGAACCCAGGATTCCTGGGGAATTCTAAAATACTGCAAGGAGTCATAAAAATAAGAACTTATTCTCCCTTTGCATTTGGCATCATGTACCATGCTTCTTTTACTCCTTTTCCACGACTGAAACTGCTGCAGCCTCACAACCCAGGAAGAACTTAATGCTGTGTCTGCCCTCATCCCCAAACTCTCAGATATTATTTGTACATAAAAAAATAAATTTTTACAGGATGAAAAATACATTGGCACAGTTTTGAAAAACAAACACATCCTTAAAAATTCCCAGAATGTCTCATGACTGAGACAGTCGAGAACTTCAGGCATTTGGGTTGCATTCTTGACTATGCCCCAGCCTTTGCGTTACCAGTTTAGTATTTCTGTTTTCCAAAAATTGACATAAATTTAATAATTTCATAATTCCATCATTTTTTCTATAATAAAAACTAGTAAAACAAGAGTACAACAACAGAAAATATTTTTATTCAAGACCTTTTTTTCTTTTTTTCCTCTCTTCCTTCCAGAGTTTCACTGCACCAATATAGTTGCACAATCTACTCTGAAGTCTCTACAGACAAAATAAACCCCAGCAGCATTGGCTTAAAAGTGGAGAAGCAATTAAATTAAAAACAGTTGAAGAATTATTGTACCAGCAGTTTCTAGTTTTTGAATGAGAATTTTACAGATCTGCCACTTTGAGCCCCTCTTGAGCAGAGTTTCCTTTTTTTTCTAATATCAAGTTGTGTAATTGAGAGAAGCAAAGCACACAGAGAGTAGAGTTGTATGAATAAGAAAAGAACAGAAAATGTGTCCTGATTGTTTTCCAAAATTGCAAACAGGTTTCAGATGTTATTTCTACAGACAAGGAAGGAATAGAAACACAGGTGCTTAAAGGGAAATAATTCCAAACTTTGAAATTACTGGGATTTAAATGTATTTTCCTCCCTTAACTTTTATAGTTCATCTGCTTTTCTGTAAAGATGAGACTGTTGAAAAAGTCTACCCAATCTCACAGTCCATGCATAAATTGGGTAAGAAGTAAATTGCACTGGTTGCATCTCAAAAATAGGCCATTTCAGAGAACACAACCTGCAAGTGACTCTGTGCAGTTACTTTATCCCTGTATTTCATTTTGGGGCCTGCCCATTAAAATAAGACACTGTTTTTCTGTTTATTTTAATGCAAAACATCATGAAACTCATCAGGGCAGATGTGCAATATTGTATAACTATTCCAAAGAGAAAATGGAAAGAATGATGAAAACTTGATGTCTGCCACAATAGGACACAAGAAATAAATTACATTTTCCTATGGATAAAAAACCTTAATGCACAGAAACAAGCAATATGACCAACCTTTGCCAGCCCTTCCCACACTATAATGTAACCATTTTCAATGTTCTTCTAAGAAGCAGCTGAAAGTCCAAGGAAACCAGAAATGCTACTGACAATTTTCACTTATCATTGCTTTGATTTTTTTCTTTCTTGTAATTAAGCGATAACATTCACTCACTTCCAAAATATTGGTAGAGGAATGACAGTATTTCCTGAGGCAGAGGAAATGAAATTTCCAAGGTGAACTGCTGGCTACTTAAGATAACTAGTTTGGGGGCACTGACATATGTATTGAATCATAACACCAAAAGTGTATGTAATTAAATGAAGAAGTTCAAGCGAACTCCTCTACTGCATCACATGCAATGCAGAAAAAAATGAAACCCTATTTTAATTTAAAACTTTAGGGAGTAACACAAAGCTCATCTTCCAAGCAAAAATACTTGAGGAGATAAAAAATATGAAGTTCAGCCTCTTGCAAAGATAAATGATAAACTGAAAGATGAGCTTCAAAAGCTGTAGCAATTGTGAAGTGAATCAATTACATCTATTGGTTGAAAACAATAGCTTAGTTTTGGATGTATCAGTTTAAGAGAATGAATAATTGTGATTACAGTTAACTAGCCTGTGATTTAGCACACCCTATGTTTCTTTCCCACCACTGCCACAGATACGTTGGACAAGATTGTGTTTGGCCAGAGCAGGAAGTCCTCATGCTTCTTACCTTGAAAAACCAGTGCTGATAATATTTCACTTCTGCTAAAGAACAACTGGGCAAAAGTCAGACTCATCTCAAAGAATTTTTTAAAATTTTTTTTGTTATACTGGTGCAAGTCTGTAGCACAACTCTAGCTTAGCACTCTTGATTTTAAAAACAAGCTAAATCACCAAAATGGGAGCTATTGAGAAATGGAATTCCTCCAGTCATAACAGTTCCAGTAGAAACAGAGAAAATTAGGACTGGAAAGATAAAGTTAACTGTCAATGGAGAAATGAGTAAAACTCCTTTTTTCTGTTTTGTAGCCCATCTATGTGATTAGATATTCCTGCTGATTCATTTAAAGGTAAAAAAAAATGAATAATAAAAACAACCCCAACCTCAACAATGACAGACATCAGGAAAAACAAACAGAAAAATAAATTATCTCCTCTTAACAGAACACTACATGAAATGAGGCAGATGGTAATTCTACAACCCAAGAGCAGAGAAGGACTTTGCCTAAGTGAAGAGTGCAGAATTAGGCCTGTACATCTGCAGGCTGAGGATCCCAAGGTCAGATACATTTCATACATTACAGTGCATGTGACAGCATGGTCAAACAGACTGCCCAGAGAGGGGATAGAGTCTTCTTTGCTGGAAGAATGATGCTGGAAGATGATTCAAGAATCATCTGGTCACAATCCTGTGCTTTCAGATGACCCTGCTTGAGCAGGAAGGTTGTATCAGATGACCCACAGAGATCCCTCCCAATCCTACTCATTCTGTGATTCTTTGATTTGCTTTTAAAATAAAAAGGTGTGGTATCTAGAAAGTCATTGCATTATACATAATGCAAAACGAGCTGTGGTCTGCTGGAGACCCTGTCTGTGTTGCTTAATCCTATAGACTTTTAGTTATCAGCTATGGCAGAAAACAGTAATCAGCTCAGTTCTGCAGTCTGATCAAAATGCTGTTCTTACAACCTCATAGCATCCTATTATCATAGTAATTCTTTTTGTTTCATAAAATCAGCATTTCAATTTCAGTGAAGAGCCATGCTGAGCAGGGTAACAGCATGTGACAGTCTCTCTTTCAGAAGACTTTAGAAGAAAATGAAAGTAGGCAAATATATAAAATACATTCGAAGGGTACAGAGATATTGATTTTACAATCACAATTTTCAGAATGCTTGTGAGAGCAAAGTGAATAGTGTGTTTAACCGAAGATTTTCACCGCTATCCAGGTGCTTTAAAAGTGGAGAAAGGGCCAAAAAGCACTAGAGGGAGCTGCTGCTCTACTTGGATTCTTGTGTTCAGCACAAATTGCTACCTGCTGAATTGATATGGGTGTGAGTGCACATCTCGGCTCTTCTGTACTGGAATTACAGAACAGTACTCAAAAACAGCATCAGACAGCAAGGATGCATACCACGAATTCCAAACCAGAAGGGAATCAAAGAACACCTTAAAAGTCTATAATATGTAATAGGCTTTAAACAAATACTCAAAGGAGGAATATATTCCATAGGCTTATAAAAATATTTTTATAGCTCATCAATAAAAATCATCATTGAGTCCTAGGCTTTTGTAAGTACAAGATTTGTTCCAAAGAGAAAAAAATATCATAAAAGAAAGGATAAGGAAAAAATGACACAGAAGAAATGATATCTGGAAGAAATTTCACAGAAATTCCCACTTTAACTGAGTAGTTTCATTACTAGATGCCAATCAATCTATGTTTCTGACAGTGATATAGTTTTTTTAACCGAAGCTATGCAGATGATGTTAAGGGACTAGAAACTCACACCAAGCATTACTTTTACTGAAAAAAATCCCCAGAAATTAGGTTAGGAAAAAAAGAAAAAAGAGAAGATATTGTGAGATAGAAAAGTCTTAAATGCTGCCATGAGACAAGTAGATTTTTGACTGTTAGCAGGTGCTTTTATATTCCTGTCACATGAAAGCACAGCATGTGTGCTAACTGCAATTTTTGTAACTTTCCAGTTTTCTTTAATTTTACCCCAGTGTTTTCTCCTATATGCACACATTGTTATTGGGACTGTCCTTTATAATAAATACCCTGAGTATTGTATTTGCTTCTCACAGTTTTTGTGTTTTCATTTTTTTTCTTTTTTGTCAGTACTGAGCACGTGACTGTTTCAATATCTAAATGAAATACTAAACATCATGGCATAAACTGATAAATGAATTAGGTAAATTTATTAATTTTAAACACACACTGCATGCTGTAGCTACCCTAACAATTAATGACTGAATCTCTTTTTTCTCAAAAACAAATTTCTTTTTTTTTTTTTTTAAACATCAGCCAAACCCCAAACTTTTTTTACACTGGAGAGTCTAATTTTTACATATTCAGTCAATCTGTTAACCACTTTGTACCCTGTGTATGCCAAACTTATGACAGCAACCACCCTGCAGGTGTGACTGTTCTGTTGCACTTTGGAAAAGCCAAAGTAAGGACTAACAATGCACCCACGTGCATGAAGAAGCTGCTTACTATTAGGAGAGAAGGCTAACTGGAAGCACAGCAAAACTGAATATAGTTTGAGCCTTGAAAAAGAGAGAGGGAACGATGGATCTTGTTGAAGTTTTTTTTGGTGTGTACAAGCTGTGGCACTTGAAACATGGGGATCCTGCCAATGCATGTTAGCAGGCATTACTGCTTTTAGAGTATGCCTTTTCTACGTGTTATGTTCTCAGTCTTGGAAGAGGAACACAAGATGGTGGTAGAGCTGTATCCAAAGTGAGGAGTGCACCAAGAGAATTATACCAGAAACAAATACTTTAAACCAATATTTTAGCCATGGCTCTTTAAGGAATGCTTTTCTGTATGTAGTACTAGGCTACAGTACCCAATACAGAGCTCCTTGTAATGACGTTGCCATGCTGACAAAGTTGAGCTTTCCAGTTGCTGTAACAAAATCTGAGATATGTCTCAGTAATAGAAGCACAATTTAGCTTCCACTCAAGATTTCTGGTATATCTGTCAAGGATCATACATCTTCACAAGCCTGACCTGCCAGCAAATCTGGGATGGCAGAAATCTGTAACACAGAGACAGCTTTTCACTAGCTCACAAAAAGCTAAGTAGATTAAGTCTAACATTGACCTCTGCTATGGTTTTCTTTTTTATCCTTTAAAGGTTATATTTGGCACTTGTATTAAGAAAGATTCTGCGTTACTCCTTTCCTCTGTTTGGTCTCCTGCAATCTGCAATACCATTTTACCCTTAGGACTGTGCAAAAGACTCAAACAAGCAAGGCTTCAAAAAAGTGAAAGGGAGGGATTTTTGACTGTGTGGTTTTATGCAGGATAAATTAATTCCATAATAAACATCTCTTTCTGAACACATTATGCAACAAAAAAATATTTATGAAATCTATGCAGTTTTTGTTTTGGATGAGGGTAAATGACATCTGTTTCATTTTAGTCATTGTATCCCATGCACCACTGCATTATTCTCTTCTCTACATGTAAGACCAGGTTAAGACATATGAATCAAATGTTCAGATGTATAAACCACTTAGCTTTTATCCAGGTAAGCAAAAAAAAGGATTATAAATTTTTTGTTTATACTAAGAATGTAAAGTAGCAGAAGTTTACCTAATCCACAAATGGCTGTTTTGTATTTGCCCATGACAGCATTTTACAATACAATATACAGAGAATTTTACAAATATGATCAAGTCTTCCTCTGCCAAAAAAAGGCTGCTTTCATTGAAGAATAACATACATTCATGCCTGACTTGAATTTTAAATCCTTTAACTTAAAAAAAAAATAGAGAAGAAAAAAAATCCCAAAACTCTTAGATCTGAGCTAAACCCTTTAGTTCTTCATATTACAAATCCTTTCATAAAGTCATGTATTTCTTAATCTTTTTAATTCTTCAGTCAACTCATTTGAACTACAGCTGAGTGCTCATTCCAGTGCTGGGTATAATCCTCCCCATCATTCAGACAGTTGGCAAATGCTTCACACAGTCCTTCATCTTTCAAATTACCCCTCTGAGACAGAAATTATCCCTTCTTCTACAGAGCATCACGCAATTTGCAAAGGGAATGAAAGCACAGTATTCACAGTTAGCATACATGACCAGTCTTTCTTTGAAATGCCAATTTCTGCCTCCTCTGCTGAAGTTTCCATCTTGTTCTTTCCTTACTGTATAGCCCTTCCTACTTGAGGACCCAGTCCTTTAATTTTTGGTCCAACAAATGGCTACCAGTAGTAGCTGTTTAATACAGGAGAGTACACACAGATCAATTATTTTCAACTATGGATCACTTACTTGTGATCCAGTAAGCTGCTACAAAAGAGTTAACAAAGTCCAAGGACAGAGTGAAAATTTCCTATTCCCCTCGTTAGTTACTCACAGGAGGTCCTGGTGGCCCTGGTTTTCCTGGAAGGCCTGGTTTGCCTCGTCTCCCCTGGAAACAAAAAAATTACAACAGATATTTATAAATGCTGTGGTTAGGGACTGATTTGGAATAAGAATTTTAAGAAAAGATTTATTGCCTTATGTATTAGCAAAAAAAAAAAAAAAA